>JADRCC010579490.1:5900-19189 GCA_019843855.1 Hylomyscus alleni
CGTCCACATCACAGAAGGAAGTCAGGACAGGAAGTCAAGCAGAGTAGGAACCTGGAGCTAGGAGCTGACGTAGAGGCTATAGAGGAAGAATGCTTACTGGCTTGCTCCTCATGGCTTGCTCAGCCTGCTTTCTTATAGAACCCAGGCTGCCAGCCTAGGGATGGCACCACCCACATTGGCTGAGCTGATTCCCATCAATCCCTAATTAAGAAAATACTTGCCTACAGCCTGATCTAATAGAGGCACTTCCTCAATCTAGGTTTCTCTTCTTAGATGACTATAGCTTGTGGCAAGTTGACATAAACTAGCCAGAACATTTAGTGCTTCTTTTAAGAAGAATTGTACACTTTTGGCTGATTGTTTATTCCAATGTGAATCAACAGAGTCGCTAAATGTCACCTTAAAGTCTATCTCTGTCATCTAATTTGGTTTCATGTGGCTTTTATCATCTAAGAAGTTTAAATTCTACAAGTATCTTAATAGGTGGCATTTATAAAAATCAGAAGAGATGATTGTGTTCTATTCTACCCTGTGGCAGCAGATGTAGGCCATCTGTCTCTCAGATCCAGCCTCCCTCCCTCCTCCCCCTGTGGCTACGTGTCTTTATGACTGAGGCTATATTCTATAGCTCAGGGTCAGTCCATTAGAAAAGAATGTGCAGATGCTCTATTTTTTTTAACCCAACTTGGTGGAGTTGAGCACAATTGCCCTGGGGTCATATTTTAAAGATAACATAACTGCAGAAGGTAGTTTATCTGGTTACCTAAAGCAACACTGGGAGCCACTGGCCAGTCAGGAAAATCCTTTGTATCACTTCTGAGCCACCACTACTAAAATCACTGTCATAAAAATCAGGAAAATTAGATTTGTTTCATTTTGTTCTTCACTTTGGAGATTTAAATCTTTTTATTTAGCTTTTTTGTTTGACTTTTTAAAAATAATAACGTAATTTCAAAGACAAATTATGTAATTAGATGAATCTTTCCATCTCCCTTTTCTTCCTGCCCTTCCTTCCTCTCCTATGCTCTTGCGGATATTAATTTACATTTTGTTTTTGTATTTTCATTGTTTGTTTTGAAACTTTATGCAAATAAAGTGTATATATTTTTATTTTTTAAAACAACAAAAAAATCAGATTAGCTGAAGAACTTTAAAAGCACTCTTGTTACAGTGCCAACTGCACCCTAATTCGGCTGAGCACTTTAGAACTGCAAGCTAGATTTTAAGGAACAAGTTTTAAAAGTTTAGAAATTATTTGGCTAAGTCCTGGATAGTCATCAAGCTGCCTGCCTGTTGCCTCAGACTTAAAGGGAACACAGGTAAAAAGGCTCTGAGATCAGCTGTTTTTCCCCACTACCATGAATATGCAAATAGTTTCTCCCTATCCCTCTACTTCATTTGCATATAAAATGACTGCCATCATGGGTAACCTTACTCACCACCAAGAGCATGGTCCATCCATTGCAAACAGAGGATACATAAAAACAAGAGTCAAATTCCTGAGTCAATAGTAAAGAAGAACATTATGGGAGTTACTGATGGAAATTACAGTTTGGTTCTCATTGTTTCTCTGTAGCACAAAGTGCAGTGGGTTGGGCTATTGGAGACCTCATGTCTGACTAGAACTGAGCTGGAGTCACTCTGCTGGAGGATTTGCTCAAATGACTTAAACTTGCTCTGCTCTGACATTCCCTAGCCAGGAACCAGACACTGGTTCTCAGGGGCAGGTAACAAAGACAGAGGACATCCTTTACCTTTCTACTTAAAGATCACTTTATATGGAATGCTTGAGAGAAATGCGTGCCTAAGAAAATGACGAAATGGGGACTGGAGAGACAGTTCAATGGTTAAAGCACTTGCCTCCTAGGCATCTGAGGACAGGAGTTTAAATCCTCTGTACTATGGAAATCTCAGGTGAGCAGAGCAGATTACCTGTAATTCCAGTATTGAAATCCATAGCAAAGATCCCTGGATGCAAGCCTGCATTAGTGAGCTCTGGGTTCAACTGTGAGACCATCCCTCAGTTTGCACAGTGGAGAGCTACTATCTATCTCTAAAGAGTCCCAACCAGTCCCTCAACCTCCACACACAGGTACATACACACACACACACACACACACACACACACATACACACACACACTCACACATACACTCACATATACACACGCACACACACACATTCACACACACTCACATACACACATACGCACACACACACGCACACACTCACACATGCACTCACATACACACACGCACACACTCACACATGCACGCACGCACATATAAACTCACATACGCACACACTCACACACATACATGCACACACACATACACACATGCACACGCACACACTCACACACTCACACACACGAACGCACATACATACACACGCACACACAGACACTCACACACGCGCACACGCGCACACACACATACATTTGTACACACTCATGAGAGTATACACATACACAGACATGCAGACCATATGTGCACATACACACAAAATAAGGAGTTAAAATAATAAAGAGATGAAAGCATTCAAATATGAAATCAGCAAAATTAGGTTTCAAGAAATTATGTGTGATTAATCTCAATCTCTCTTTAAAACCTAAAAAATAAAAGAGATGAAAGGTATATATACAAAATGTCTAAATGACCATGACATGCAACTGTTGTCTGATTCGAATCCCATTTATAAACCATGGAGAAAGAATACTTAAAACCATTTTACTTTTGTTTATTATGACATTCCAAACTAAGCAACATGTCTCTGCTTCTAGAAGTTACCATGTTTGTGCCTTTATTTCCACTCTGATTCTGTGTGTGTGTTCCAAGATGAAGCTGAGGCCTCTAAGAAGAAGCTGAAACTGGAGGCCCCAAGGAGAAGCTGTGGCGTCTAAGGAGGAGCTGGAGGCTCCAAGGAGAAGCTGAGGCCTCTAAGGAGAAGCTGGGGCCTCCAAGGTGCTCTTAGTCACAGACTGTCACTCAGCAAAGGCATTTTAGATAAGGTGAGATTAGACCTGTACATCAATAAAGACCAACACAAAAGAAGTTTATAAAACCATTATCGACTCCTTTTTGTTTATTAATGAAATCTTCGCAGTAGCATAAGATTGCCTGAAGGTACATAGAGAAATCAAAGAAGTTACTCAGTAAAGCTAGACAGGACAGCATAGACTTTATAGCATATGTAAAGGAAGACAATATGACAAAGTAGTAGGAAGTAGGATGTGTGGGTCAAGGGGTGGTCAGCCCTGAGTGGAGAACATAAGTAGAATGCGGCATGAAGCATCTGTGGGGTCTGGCCAGAAATCTGTGTTTATTTCATGAACTGGATGAAAGAGACGAACAGTCTCCCACTACCTATGGTCAGAGGGATTACTGGGAAGGGACAGTAAAGAGCAGAGGTCCAGGGCTGCCAGCTGCCTTCTGGGTGATCCTTGTGTATACAAATGGATGAAGCCTAGAATTTACAGCCCAAGTCCTTCATCTCAGATCCATCCATTACAGAGACAGGGATGTTGTCTGCCTAGAAAATAAAGGAGTCTCTGTCCTCACCCTGAAAATCAGTAGATCCATGTCAAATAAATAAATCCGGCCATTTTCTTTTGCCATTATAAGTCTCTCTGAAGTAAATAAGCCCGATGACTCATAAATTCTGAACCCTTGCCGTGGGGATGTTGCTGCAACAGAGGAAAACTGACAGGAGAAATCTTTAAAGCCTGGTTCAGGTAGGATAAGCCACCTGTCTCCAGGGCCCTCTCTTCCCCAGGCTGCTGCTATCAGATAGGAAGTGAAAGGATAAGACAAGCTTCCAGGCCCAAAACCACAGTGAGTCGGCTATTAGCAGCTAGACGGGTACAGAATTCACAAGGGCCTCTGTGACCAAAGCTCTCAGTGAGACAGCCCTCAAAAGTTCAAATGATCTTGGTCATATCTTGGAAGAAAACATATTTACATCCTGGGATGAAGTGGGAAAGGGAAGTTAATGTCAACCAAGTGTAGATTTTTAGTGTGGACTATGGAAAGGCTCTGAAGGCGGAGAGTGCTGATGGCTAGAACTGTGTTTTAGTAAACTTAAACAGTACACAGAAGATGGCTAAAATGTATTATAAACTAAAAAAAAAACAAACTTACAAAAAATAATTTTGGCAGTGAACTATTGTAAAACAAGTTAGAAAGGTGGTTGAGAAATGCTGGTTGTGCTCTCGTGTCTGTCTATCGTTAGCTGGAGATGGTGGAGGCTCTTGAATACAGTAGCATTTCAGATTGGGGCTTCTAAGCATCGCCTCTCGTTCGTCCTGTGACATTAAGACAGTTACACAATTATCCCAGCACTCAATTTCCCCATCTACTATAAGACAGGTTAAGTGCAATCTGTAATTCATTTTCTGCTTCTATTTCTTCCAATTCCTAGGATTGTCAACTCCTAAATGAGATGATCCACCCTCACTGCCTGCTACTGAGGATGTATACGGCAGCCTTCCATTTTACCGTTATTATTAGTGTCGTGTCATAGATAATGTTGGTGACTACGCTCAGACATCACTGTCCAGCACTCACTCATATAACAGGCTGCAGGAAAGCCCTCGGGAGAGAAAGCTAAAGAGCACACATTTAAGTCAACAGGAAATGTATTGCATGTGAATTGTAATTGCAAACTGGTACCAGGGAAAGGAGACCAAAACCCAAAGCATGCCATATGCTCTGAGGAAGTGTACACTCTCACGGGGATATGAAACAAACATAGTAAACACCTCCCTCCCCACAGCACCCAGCTGACGGTTGATCTACACCCCCTCACAGGCCACATGTGAGAACAGCAAGCCCTTCCATGAGTGGCGGTCATAGGCACATGCTTGGGTTTCTGTTCTACTTCTCCATGGCAAGCAGATCTTTTCTGAGCCCCAATGTCCCCATCCACACAGTCGAGATAACAGCATTCTCCTCAGAATGTGTTTGTAAAGGGTATTGAATGAGTTCGATGCATGACCTCCCAAATGGGCTCAGAACGTTCAAGCAACCGACTCAAGAATCTAGTAAGTATCTGACAGGGTCTGCCTGCACTCCATCCCGCACCAGATTCCTAATCCAGGGCTCTTCTCACTATGCCAAAGTCATCTGTGTGATATCACTGTCACACGAGAGCTGAGAACAGCAGCTGAGGAGACAGTAACGGATTTGAGTACAGTATTAGAAAAACGGTCTTGAATAAGCTTTTAAAACTCAGTTAAAAAAAAAAAACATGGGATGCTTCTCAAGCAATGCTATCAAGAGATTATCTGACAGACATCTTCTTAGGCATACTATCCTTTATCTGAGCTAATCTTTTTGATAATATTAGATACCTTCATATTAATTATATTTTATGGGTAAACAAACTGAACCATAGAGTAGCTTTAAAAGTTTATACCAAAAAATAACTTTCTGAGGTGATGGAAGCATAATGTAATTATATTTACCTAGGAACTACAATGTCTAAAAACCAATTCAAACAAAAGAAAATCTTGTAGATTAGTAAGAAGTGAAGCTGGGATTTGAATATAGTTCTGGTCATTGTTGGCCAATAAGGAGAACCCGTTGGCAGAAAGGAAGGATGAGAATTCTGTATGTATTTTATAGATAATAGCAAAGACTGGGTCTGAACAAAGTAGAGCAAATTCAAGAAGATGCAGTCCAGTGGGAGGGGGAGGAGAAAGAGAGGCATCGGGCATGTGAGGTGGGGAAGGCACATGGACGCACACAGAGAGGGCATTAGTTTAAATGTTTAAAAGAGACTGTCACAATCTCTTGATCCTCATGACTTTTGACCTGTCGAAGTAATGTTTCTCTCTTTTTTTATCAATTAGATTTTTAACTTCTGTAGCTAACTTTTGCAAGATAATTAATATCCCCAGACGACCCAGGAAAAAGTCACCTACCTTCTCAGAGAAAATGGCTTACCCCCTAAATCTAAATGGAATCTGATTCACTATGGAATAGATAACGGTGGTGAGCAAAGCCATAATGGCGCCCTTGATGGCCGAGTCCTTGACATTGACCAATAATGACACACGAAGACTGAGGTTCTTGGAGACTACTGAGAATATGTTTATATAAAAGGCTGTCTGTGTCTATGAGGTCATCTTTAAAGATAGAAGACTTCTAAGGTAAAGGACTCTATCCTTTCAATATCTGAAATTTAAATTCTAGTGAGTGACCAAAGCACATTTTGTTGTGGAATGCAGAAGACATGTTTATATAAATGGAAATTATAACAGAGTTTGATACTTTTCCAAGGGGAAATTTATTAGCCTTTCATCTGTAAGTCCCAACATTCATTTTACAGCATACTAGAAAAGAAAGCCAAGGCTCTGCCTTGTCCATGATGCTGAGAAGTTAGGCTAAGCTGACCTGGGGCAGTGGGGCCTCACGTGTAGGCCGGGCTCTTCAAAGAGCTGAGTTCCAGACTCTGCCCTTGATTATTTTTTCTTGCTCTGGCCTCATCCTTTTGCAGTGAGTGCACCAAGTAAAAAAATTTAAGCCCAAAACTGCAAGAAATTCTATACCTTCCAAAGCTTGATAGACACCCAGAGACAAAATAAATAAAAACCTAGGTGGAATTGCCAAGTGCTGTTGATAAAGAGTTGTGAGGACAGCAAGCTGATATGTTACTTTTCAGAAAGTTCAGTGGCTACATGTCATGCACAGAGCACCCCTTTCTTCTGATGCATGAATAATGTGGGATTGGAAGAATTAAGTCAGACACAGAAAGATGAACACTCCATGCTCTCACTTAAATGCAGAAGCTAAGTAATTGATTTCATAGAGGCAGAGAAAGTGGTGGCTGCAGTTACTGAGAAGGGAAAGGGTATAGAGGTTGGTGATTGACAGAAAAGACAGCAAAAAAAATATGAATAAAAGCAATGAGTAGGAGTGTCAGAGTAATTGCAGTTAGCAGTTATTTACTGTGCATTTCAAAATAGCTCAAGTACAGGATTTTGAATGTTCTCATCATAAAGAAATGATGGATGTTTGAGATGACAGATACACTAACATGCATCAAAACTACACACTAAAAAATGAACTGTAACATAACAGTACCTATAGTTATTACATGTTGGCATGTTGATTAAAATAATTTTTAAAAGTATTGTTCCCTATAGAGTATACAAATGGCCTATATAGAATTAATAGTGATCATTAAAGTGAAAGCTTCATTACCCACTTCTGGGCATTATGGTCTTGGTTATATCCTCCAACCAGTAAATGGAAATGATCCTGGCAGGCACAGTCCCTGAAGATGTGGATTGCAGATCCAGACCCTTCTCATTGTATTTAATGTGATAAACACAAGCAGCAGGTTATCAGAAACAGGCAGGCAGGCAGCCGCAATCAGGTTCTCCGCCTGAATCCAGATTTCCTTGGAAAGGCTTAGGATGTAAACAAATCCTTATTTGATCACAAGTCAAACCACTGTGAGTCCACGGGAGTCTTGGTAATACAGAGTTATGTCATGCATATATCTTTTATCCTCAGGCTCCTTCCTTAGAAGGAAGGTGTGTGTGTGTGTGTGTGTGTGTGTGTGTGCGTGTGTGTGTATAATATGAGTGCTGTGAATGCTGTAGAACAAATGTTCCTGTTTAGGCAAGTTTTCTGGGTGAGAGGAGTAGTTGGGTGAGGAATCTCTAAGTATATTCTCGGTGATGTTTGAAGTAACTATGGTTATGTTCAGGAACCTGCTCACAGTGCCAAAATGGAGTTACCTTAAATTCCAGAAATAGTAAACACATTCGTTCACATTCTTAAGCTATTCTGTACTCACGTGACAGTCCCCAAGAAGGAAACCATAGGCTACTAGCATGATGCGCATAAGAAAGAACTATCCTCCTACAGTTTGGGCCTATACCTAATGAACTACAAGTTAAGTTAGAAATATGGTTTGGGCCCATCGGTAGTAGTACACGCCTTTAATACAAGCACTCGGAGGCAGAGGATGATAGATCTCTGAGTTTGATGTCAGCCTGCCCTACAGCATGAGTATCTCAAAAGCAAGGACTATGAAGAGAAAATCGAAGAACTATAGATTTGGGCTTCAGTGTTTTTTTTCTTTCTTAATGTTACAAACTTTCAGAAAATGTTCATGAAATCAGTACTGCTACATAGATGTATGTGCATAAAGGTGTACATGTATATTGAAAGGTGTGCTGTGTGGAATGGAGTCCATGTGGGGAACCAAACTATAGGCCATCACAACTCAGTTTTCTTTCTCATAATAATCTGAGTCTTGCAGACGTTGAAGAAATTTACTCCTGAGTTAAGCAGTGTTAAATGTGCTTAAAAGCTATATATATCTTTAAAAACACACACATAATTTGCTAAAAATCAGAAAGACAATTTTGAGAATTTGTTCATTTGTGGCATACTCCTTATGTACTAAAAATGCTTTGGGAAGGTAAATACTATGTGCATTCTTCATTTTTAAAAAATTTCATAATTAGGTGTGTGTATCATCTGTATACACACACACACACACACACACATACATCCTGTTTCTTCAAATTAAGTGCAAGTAAGCTATTCATTGGAAACATGGAGGGAGAAGGACTGTATGGAGGGAGAGTTAGACTGCAGTGGATTAGGGAAGACTCTCAGACTTGTCTAGAGTCACTAGGCTATACCAGCGACAGAATTGCATTTAAATCATAGCCTGGGTCTGAAAACCAAAGAACACAGTTCATCGGCCAAAATGACAGCAGAAGCCTTGGATATTTACATGCCAGTACTCCACATGTTTGGGCTCAGTCTTGATCAAGGTTGTGTTAGTTAGGTATTCAGAGACTGTAGAGGAGATTAATAAGAAATGCATGCAAATGAATTTTATTGAACTTCCATGAGCTTTGACTTCAATGAAGACATTTCAAAAACAGCTATGTCCCACCACAAAGGAATCAAAAGCAAAACAAAAGTCTAACCTTTTGCAACCAAGAGATGTTTAAGCCCCAAAGTGCCAAATCAAAAGCTGCAACTTATCAGTGTGTCTTCAATGTCTGTGATGAGTTCAAGGACATTGCTACTCCAGAACGGTGATGAATCACAATGAGACTTTGCCAAGAAATGTAATGTAGATCAGATCACTGGATGTTGCTCCACATTATATAATTCATTCTGTATGGTAATCCAAGATCAGCAATTAGTAGTTAGTTGGTCCATGTTCTATTTAGGTATGTTCACTGGTGGTATTTGTGTTCGATGCTTTTGTGAAGGTGGCCTTGCACTAGAAGCCATCAAATGGGTACCATGCTAGTCCCTCTCCATCTGCTACCAAGGGAATCATTACTTAGTCTCATAGCCAAAGCCTAGCATAGTTCTTCTGACTACAGCTATATGAGATGCAGAAACAAAGTCTAAAATAAAATAAAACAGCCCCTTGGAAAGTCTAGATCAAGGGCAGAGGCTCTTCCTCATACATACCCTGATGGCTGATCTTAAAGAGGTAAACACGCTGACAGGCCAGGTCTGCATTTCCAAATGATAACAACTCACAAGAGCAGAGGACAGCTGCATCTTCTAGAGTACACGAGAGCTCCATGCTCACCCCCATCCTCTCACGCTTGAATTATTATTACTGACCTGGTCCTGAAAACCTCTGAGTTTATGATTCCTAGTCTAATCATGGCAACTCAAACCAGAGTTCCAGCAAGCATGAAAAACTTAATGTTCTTATTCTTTAGAGCAAAGATTTATTTTTATTACTTTGGAATAGATTTCTCTTTGAAATGTGTTAGTCATTTCAATTTTAGCCAGAAAATGAGGTGCTGGCAGTTGTAATTTGTTTTACTGAGCTATCTTGTTCCATCCGTTTTACTGTACAAAGTAGACTTGAGAATATGTTGGCTAAATTCTAATTCTTATTGCCCAAACTGCTTTTCTCTACCTTCCAGGATAGCCAAGAAGAGAAGTCAGTACTGACTTAATGAAGAGGTGGGAAAGTGACTTGAGAAATGGCAATATATGTCTGATATGTGTGACAAATGAGATGGTTCTGTGGGTGAGAATGCTTGCTGTGCAAACATGAGGAAATGAAATCCAGTCCTTAGACCCTAAAACGATGGGTGTGGCCACACATGTCTCTACACACACACACACACACACACACACACACACACACACACGAGAGAAAAAATGTAATATTCCCAGTTTATTATTAAATCAAGCTATCCCATGGCATCCAGCAGTTAATGGTATGACCTACAAGTTATTGGGAAAATTAATGGGGGACATATTTTAACTAAATTTTATTTAATAAGTGAAAAATGTTTTTAGTTCCACACCATTATCTTCAATAGAGTGTATAAGCGGATAGAGTCCAAAAGAGAAAAATGGAATCAATCATACATGTATATTGTCCTGACTTTAGTGGCCCTGTCTGTGTAAGCTAGAGCTGCGCTCTTCGGAGCCTAGAGTGAAGGGAACCTTGTTGTAAGATGTTTGGGGGATTAAGAACAATAAAATTCATCATTTTTCTTCCTATTTACATTTTATAAAATAAAACAAAACCTTTGCAAAGTGTCCTAGCTTAAAGGATTAGGAATTTGGTTTAGTTCACTAATTTAGGAATTTGTGGACCACACTAAGCTACACTGTTAAGCTATGAAAACCACAAATATAAAATAAAATAAAAAATAAAATGTATTTTCCAGGTAAGTAGTAAAGGCAAAAGAAAGGCTTCATTAAAACATAACAACAATTGGGGATCCTTAGCGGCCGTTAGAAATCACTGCAGTCTAGAGGTTTGGCCTTGGAGATATCTCTGCTTCATTTTGATGTCTGACCCGGACATCAGTCCCATGTAAGTTTCTCTCTCCCTTTAGTCCAGTGACATCTCTAGTCAGCAGACAGAAACAAGAAAGTTCAACCAAGCATTTTAATGACCTCAAGTTGGGTAGCAAGAGCCTGGGGGCTTTTTCTGAGTCATAGGGAAACTGCTGCAGGCTGACAGTCAGAACCTTTTCAAAGTCACCAAGTGTGAGATGGCAACAGCAAAAGAGAGAGACTCTCACTGTTTTCCAAGGTGGTGACCTTTCATCTTCTCCACTTCAGCTCATTTTGTGACTACAATGTCTACCAATTACAGGGGTCATTTGATCTCAGAGGAGATAGAAAGAAAAATTGCACCTTGTTAAGTAAACCTAAAACAGAGCTTTGAACGAACTTCAAAACAGTATTTCTTGTCAAAATAACTTGCATCCTTACTGGAGACACAGGGCAGACCTGCCAAAGAGGACAATGTCCTGACTCCAGCTACCTCCCTCAGTGTGATTTCCAGGAGACTAGTCCTCCTCATTTCCCATGTCTGAAATATGAAGGTGCTCTTTAACAAAAAGAAGAGGAATGAATGAATGAAAAATGAAAGCCAACATGAATATATACTCCTAGACCCAAAATGGTGAGGGAATTTAGTTCAGATGCTAAGTGACTTCGTGGCAGGCAACCACCACAGAGAGATGGATCCCTCAGCAGTGGGGCTCTTAAGCTCTCAGGGGCCTTATGATCTTAGTAATTACTCAGTAGAGAGAGATTAAGCCAAAACTCTAGGCTAAGGACTCAAATTTAAGTCTTGTTCTGCTGCCTATGGCTTCATGCTTTGAATTACTTTACTTCCAGGCACCTCAGATTTTTTTATTTCTGTATTCCTGATGATGGGATCTGCCTTGGAATCTGTACAGAACTAAGTGAGATCATGCCAACCAACATTCCCAAGAACACATTAGTTAAATGACAGATGGCAACATGGTAGTGGTCATTTGTGTTGTTCAATGACTAGATGAACTATCAGAATTCCCTTCTCTTCCTTTGTTGCCCCTAAAACATTGGACATATGTTTAAAAGCCCAGGTTCCTTTCCATCCAAGCTAAGCTCTATTATACCCTAAGACTTAGGCAAGAACAAATGAAGTATGAAATACAGTCTTACAGGATATACTGGGCACGCCAAAAGCATGTATATCCAACTGGATAAGACCAGTTCTTGGAACTGAGTCTTTGTGTATGTAAAGAAGTAAAAATTGTTACTCTCTAAAATAAATGACAGTCTTACTGAGGTGCCCAGTGAAGAAGGCATTATGGTTTCCTGTGTTCTCTGGATCGTAGTTTGGGGTTAGAGGAGAGACTTGTTCTAGGTTACCGCAGAAAACTATTAAGTATTCAGGAGTTTTTTGTGCCCCTCATCCATTCTAGCATTTGTTATTTGGGGTTTGCTTAATAATAGCCATTCTGAGTAGGATCAGATACAACCTCAATGTAGCTTTGAGCTTCATTTTCCTGGAACATAAAGATGTTGAATTTTTATTAATGTTTGTGGGCCATTTGTACTCCATCTTTTGAGAGCTGGGTGTTCAGGTTTGTTTTTTATTTTTTGTTTTTTTCCCCAGTAACTGACTGAATGGTTTGAGCTAGGATGTTAAGTTCACCGAGTTTTTTATATGTACATATAAAAACCCTCTTCCTGATGAATAAGTGATAAAGTTTAATCCCATTCTGTAGGCTGGCTCTTAGATTGGTCCTTTTCTCTGCTGTACAGAAGCTTTGTAATGTTTTGCCATCCCATTTCTCAATGCTTGTTACTATTTCCTTAGCTATCAGAGTCCTTGAGACAACTCCTGCCTGGAAAATGTTTCTTCTAGTAGCTTCAGAGCTCTAGGATTTTACATTAAGGCCATAGATCTATTTTTAATTGTGTTGTTGTTATTGTTGTTGTTGTTGCTGTTGTATAGGGTGAGAAACAAGATCTATTTACATTCATTCACATGTAGCTATATATTGTTGGTGAGAACACAACTTACTGTAGCCATTGTGGGAAATCACTACAGAGGGTCCTCAAAACACTAAATTAACTGCCAAATGATGCAGGTACACTTCTCATGACTCTATACCAGAGGGATTCTAAGTTAGCATACAAGAGACACCTGCACACTCACATTTACTACAGCTCTATTCACAAATTATGAAACTAGTCTAGGTGTTCATTAAGACATGTGTGGACTAAAACCAACAGAGATTTATTTTTCCATAACAAGCTCTAAGCAGAGATACCAAGAACACCAAACACCAGAGACCAACATGTCGAAAGGCAAACGCAGGAATCCTACCAACAGAATCCAAGACTACTTGGCTTCAGCAGAACCTAGCACTCCGACCACAGCAAGTCCTGGATATCCCAAAACACTGGAAAAGGAAGATTTGGATGTAAAATCATACCTCAAAATGGTGCTAGAGGAATTTAAGAAGAGCATGAATAACTCTTTCA
>JADRCC010579492.1:0-36307 GCA_019843855.1 Hylomyscus alleni
TAACCTCTCTGTAAGTCCTTTTATGTATAAATGCATAAAGTTTTTTACTTTATTATGAAGTTTTTAAAAAAGATTGAAGGGAATATTCTAGGCTCTGTGTGCTTAGCAGAGTGACTAGGACCTAGTAAGAACTTGGAGGAACTCAAAACTGAGGGTTACTCTTATCACAACTATTATTATCATCTATTAAAACTAAATCATACTGCCATGTCTCAGAGCTTCTGAACATTGCATTTTCGGCTTGCACTGGTGTCTCTCCATCAATTAGGAAGCACTATTTAGCTGCTCCCTACAGGTTCTGTGAGATGGCTGGCTATATATGTTAGTAGGAAACCTGCTTAGCTTCACCAGACTTCTCCTTCTGTAGCTTTTTTAATGAAAGCCAATAATCTTCAGTCAAAACCAACTGCATTTTGTTTCTTCCTCTGCTGTGTGGTACAACTGCTCCCTAAACTTAATGTTCAAGTCCCCTTAATCATATCTTCAGTTGGACCTGTCTCTGTTGCTTTTGTCACACGCTGAGGGAACCAGCAGGATAATTGGTCTAGACTGCCAATCAAACATATGAATTACATCACTGGTGATGACCCTGGTGGGTCTGAGAGTTGTATTGGGACGAACATGAGCACAGATAGCATCTGTGGCTCGATAGAGCTTGCATTACCGTGATGAAACAGAGCTGGGGATGTGTTCTTCAAGCATGTTTGATGCCCTGGCACCCTGCACAACAACAACAAAAGAAAGAAAACATAAAAGGCAGGGAAGAAAAACAAGTACGTTGTTTTAGAAACAACTTGATACTAAAATTCAGAGAGAAAGGTTATCGTGAAGGTAAACTGGCTACAGTCAATAATTTACAGCTTCTCTCTCAGTGTTAGTTCAGATGTCCCTTCTTTGGAGAAGTCACCCCTGACCATCTGGATAAAGCAGTCAGTCTTCCACACCCTCAGACTTACTTCTCCATTCTCTTATGCACCATCTGAAATCCCATTGTTGATAGAATGCTTCCCCCCCACACACTGTCTCACTCATTGAGAAAGCTAGTTTAATCCACTGAGTCTCTGTTGACTAGGAGATGGATAGAGCATCTAGGAGCTGTTAGAAAGCTCATGTGAATGTGTGAATCTGTTTTGGTTGTTGTTGTTTTGTTTTGTTCTGTTCTGTTCTGTTCTGCTCTGCTTTGAGGGAGGGTCTCATGTAGATTGCCATGGAACTCCTTCATATCTGAGGTTGACCTTGAACTTTTGATGTTCCTTACTCTACCTCCCAATATCAGTACTACAAGGAAGCATCCTCATACTTGATGTTATGCAATGCTGGGGACCAAACTCATGGCTTTCTTCATGTCAGGCAAACATTCTAAATGCACACGAGTTAAATCTTTCTTCCAGATCAGAATTCAGTATGCTGTGGATTTCACAACTAACTAGAGACTAGGAGGACTAAGGTAGAAACTGTCAAGTTCTGCTTATTTGATATAACTCAACTCTATCCAACAGGTACTTATTTAGCTCTGGAGTGTTCTAGAAAGTAAATCCTGAACTTGGATTACAGCAGACAGAAGTCAAATTTCTACCTCCTTGCGAACTAATCTGGCTGGCTTCAGATAGCAAACAGAATTAACAATGCAACTGAATAAATACTTAACTCCATGTCAGGCAGACTTCTAAGCACTTTACTGAATTGTTTTATTCTTATTTGTTACAGCCTTTATGTTCAGAATGAGTATTATGCCTAAAGAAGAGGATGGATGACTTACCTGTCTTCTGTTCTATAGATTTCTTAAGTAAATAGATGCTCACTAATGGGCAAGTGTTTTGGAAGAGGTAGGCAGTACCTGATAGAGTGTGACAAGGGGATACAGACCTGTCCAAAGCATTACAAAACTTGTCCCTCAAGCTGTGACATTTTACTTAAAGTTTGATAGTGGAATGGTAGCTTGCTTTGACTTGAAAGTGAAAGCAAGATCAGGCTCCTCTGGATTGGTCAGAAATAAGCTACCTTTCCCCCCATGGGATTTCTAGCAAAATCAAAAATGAAAACAGTGAATCTTGCCCCACAGGGGGGTTTAAAAGCACGCAGCAGGAGGGGTCTTCCATACTTTTCTCATCAAGCTGCTGCTTCAGTGAGAGCAGGCAGTGGGGATGGCTCCTAAGGGATCAAGCAGTCAGGAGGCCAAGAGTCCATGCGCCCTGAAGCAGGGGATCTAGCTGAGACTTGTCAGAACAAAGCAGTTGCTTCTGGTCTCCCAAGGAGTCCCTCTACAGAAGCTTGAAGCAATCAGTTCTATAACACAGTACTCAGGAAACTTGATTGCTTTTTTTTTCTTCCCCTATTTGAAGTCTGAATTTCCCTGGTGTAAAGCATATGGGATAATTTCTCTCTGGACTCTACTCTATGGGACTCCAGAACTTTCTCAAGTGGAACCTAAAATGGATCACTTTAACTTTCCTTCCTCTGGCTTCCAGCCCCCTAGACATATCGACAACCCCACCTCTGCCATTGCCATCTCTTGTTACGACTTAAAACCTTTCTGATGACCCCAATGTTCTCTCTTTTCTAACATCAGAGATATCAGAAGGAAGTCTACTTATAATTTAGTGACTACTAGCTCTTCATTTGTTATGCCTCTCCCCCAGTGACAGGGACCCTTTGTAAATATCACTTAAGGCAGGAGTGTGCATATCTAACATTAACCATTAGGGCTTTATAAGCCCAGTGAATCTCCCCATCTCCCCTTCTTGCAGTCAAGGCCACCATGAGACTGCATTAGCTTGCTCTCATCCGGATGTCAATCCTTTGTAGCGGGGATGTTACCTTTCACTCAGAACCTATCTATCCCTTCTAAGGCATGATCAGCCATCTCAATGGCTTTGCACTGCTGAATGGGAATGGCAAAGAGCATGAGTTAGGACAAGAATGTTGGGGGAAAGCGTTCAGCTGTGTTAACCCATAAAAGCAAAGCCTGAAAGTAAACTCCTTCCTGAACAGCCTCTTAAAGCTTCGTAGCATTTTGTTGTCCCCAGAGGGTCTCAATCAACTTGCCTAGCACTGTAAGACCCTAAGCAAGCTTTTACAAGATGGTTTCAGGACAGCAACATGTCCCCTTTCCAATAAATCATCATGTCTTCACAGCCTAGTTTCTTTTATGTAAAATGGGGTAAATGTAAAAAGAGGACCAAAGACGGAAAGAAGCAGGAAAGCACACAGAAGCAAAGGATGCTCCAAGTGTTGTCTGAAGGAAGTTTTCTTGTTCTTTCTCCCCTTTCTATTCTTTACATGGGTAGGTGAGAATTATAGGCCTGACACTAAATCAACCATTGTAAATTTGTATTGGAGAATGTATTCTCACCTGAGGCCAAAGGGTGCTGAGAGCCCCAGCAGCAGCTGAGGATTAGCAGTGGCTTTCCTCGGATTTGAACCCAGGCCTATGGGTCTCTCCCTCCTGATGGAAGAGACATTCTTTAGTTTGTTTCCTTTTGTATTTATTTAATTCGCTGCACATAGATATGGACAAGACAGTCAGTTCTCATCCCCCTCTCTCTCTTTCTCTCTCCCCTTGTTCCTTGCTATTGATTCAGAAGGTACCTCCTGCATATGAGCTTATTGCACATCTGACACTAATGCGTAATGGAAGTTTGTGGATCCATGACTTCTATAATGGCTTTGCTTGAATCATCTATGCTTTCCTTATGTATTTTGCTTATGTATTTATCTGTTTATTGAACTAAAAATCCAATGAGTATCTGTTTTGTGCCAGATACTGGTTCCACAAATGAATTAGACATAGATATCTCCCTGGAGTAGTTTCCAGTATGATTGTATAGGTGTGGCAAGTAATTACAGCACTATTCTTAGACCAAGGGTGGCTCTTGCTACTAAGAATACAAAGAACCAAGCATAGGAAGCACTTATTGCAGGGAGCAAGGAGTTCCTAGGTGTGTGGAGTCCTAAGTGTCTGTGTGCAGTTTGCATAGGCACCAACATGTTGCTTATTCCAGAGTCTTGTACTCATGGAGAAAATAGCAAAGCCTTTGCCTCAAGGGTGTAGTACAGGAGGAAATGGCAAAACCTTCCCTTCTGATTGGTGTGTGGGTGTTGACAGAATACAGAAAATGTCCACCATTCTTTCTCCACCCACCCCCAAGACATTTCCCTCCTGAAGACTGCTAATGCCTATATACCATAAACTCTGCCTTCTTGTTTACTTGTACATAATAACCCAGCTTCTCTGGTAAACTCTATAGAATAAACATGCTTAGAAAAGCATTGAAGTTTCTCCAGGCAAGAACTGAAACTACCCAGTTCCAGCCTTCTGTCTGTCTATCTGTGTTTTTCTTGACTTCATTCTCCTGTCACCCCAGTCAGGTGCAAGTCCCTGCAGGCCATGCATAGACCAGCCAACATGCAATGTTCTAATTCCTTTACATGGACAATTCTATTCACCCTCACAGTACTGTGTAAGATTCTATCATTACCCTTATCAGCATGCTATTTGGCTTCATGTTGCCCAAGGTCACACTGTGAGTCCAAGTCAAAGGTAGGATCTAACTCCAAAGGCTGTCAAACTTCAGTGCCATGGTCTTTTGTTGTTGTTGTTTTGTTTTGTTTGTTTTTTGTTTTTTTGTTTTTGTTTTTGTTTTTGTTTTTGAGACAAGATTTCTCTGTGTAGCCCCAGCTGTCCTGGAACTCACTCTGTAGACCAGGCTGGCCTCGAACTCAGAAATCCGCCTGCCTCTGCCTCCCAAGTGCAGGGATTAAAAGCGTGCGCCACCACTAATGTCACAGTCTTAACACCTCCTGTCATTTGAAGGCTCTTGGAGGGGTACATAGTCAGAGATGATTAAGCCAGCCATCACAGCAGCAACGTGGGGGGGGTTATCAAATGCCTGTGATATACTGTGTGTTTTATACTTAACTATCTCACTTTTCCCAAGAATACACATGTCAAACTGTTTTCTTCCCCGTTTGACAGTGGGAAAAACAGAAGCCTTCTGTTAAATGGCCACACTCTGCCTCACGGCTGATCAAAAGCTGAATGTGAAGTGTCCCCTAGGAAGAACCTACCCCCCCACCCACTCCACACTCCTGTGTTCTGAGTTTGAAATCATCCACGGGGCAGCTAGATCGCTTAAGCCAGTGGTTCTTAACCTTCCTGATGCTTCGACCCTTAAATATCACTCTCTGTGTTGTGGTGACACCCAACCGTGAAAGCATTTTGTCGTACTTTATAACTGTAATTCTGCTACCGTCATGAGTCATAATGTAAACATCTAATATACAGAGTATCGGACATGTGACCCCTGTGAAAGTGTTGTTCTACCCCCAGGGGGGCTGTGACCCAAAGGTTGAGAACCACTGACTTAGGCCTTTTCAAACTGCACCTTACTAGGAATGACCTACTATACTAGGCTGTGGGTTGAAGGAAATTTTTGTGGTGATCTCTGTACTAAATGGGCTGGCTCTCCCAGCCAGGAGTTTGTGTTTAGGTTGTGATAGACCAGAAGATGGGGCAGGGGGAGCAGGGGGAGTGTCTGTTTGCATTCTCATGTTCTGCCTTTCTTTATAATTCCTCTGTCATATGCTCTCCTAGACATACAAACACCCTTCCTCAGTGCTCAGTCAAATACAGTAGAGAACCTGTAATGTCTTAGAAACAGCCCTGAGGTTTTCAAGGCATTTCTTATTTTAAATCTTATTTTTAAAAGCCCCTCTCAGGGGGGAATATCTGCTTTCTTTCACTGACTATTTAAATCATTCCCTTGTGTGTCTGAATACAGCACAAAGGACATTCGCTCTTTCTCTTCATCATATACAATAGCGTCTTTGACAGAACTTATAAATCCTGAGCTGCAAGCCCTGTGCTTGCTTGCCTTCCAGTGGCAAGGCTTCTGTAGTCACTTTATTTTATGCACCCAAATTAAACCAACCCCAAATTAGTGTCCAGTGATCAGTCAGATCTTTTAATATTCTCTCTCTCTCCCTCCCTCCCTTGATCCCACTCTCTCCCCTCTATCTGTCTCTCTGAATTTTGGAAAAGTTGTTTAATCCCTGGGTTAACTTACTTTTTGTATTTTTCTATGTCATCAGGGGCATGAGCTGTTAAAGGGTCAGTTCCCTTGAGTTGGCCTTGTCCCTTGGGCTGTGGCTTTATATTTGTACAGAGGGCAGATCAGGACCAAATTCATGCTTCAGTGCTGTGACTGGGGGGGTGGGGGGTGGGAGGGTGTCAGGCACAGGGGGATGCTAGAGTGGAACACAGAATCTTTCTGTGTTAGCCCTGCACCCCTGACTCCTCAACTCAGCTTTCGGCTTCACCTAAATGATAAATGGCCCTATTGTTTGATCTTTAGAATTAAAGGGGGGGGGGGAGAGAACTAAATCTAGATTAAGCTCAGGACAGAGACCCATTTCATTGCACTGTACTTTAATATTCCTGAGATCCATGGCATTGCGGGTGGCTCCTTTCAATAGCCAACCCCTCCAGGGCAGAACACTATGCTGTCTTTGTTTAATCTGATCTTTCAGCTAAATAGGAGATGGTCACTTATCCTCACCACTCCCGTGTCCGGCCGCATTGCTATTACTGAGAAACGGACACACAGGGAAAGGTAGAGAGGCTTCAGGCAGAATATTTCAGCGTGTGTTTACAGGCAGGACTGACTTACTCAGCAATCCTGCACGGAGAAGCTTCAGCCAATGAAGAGGCTCTATCCCAGCTTGCTTGGGGGCTTCTGAGTTTGAGCTGCCTGCAGAAATGTAAGGCATTGCTTCCTGGCGCTGATGGCAAAATGGGACCCATCTCCAGTGATTCCTTGGGTTTCCCAGCTCTGCAGATCTGGGAGAGAACCTACATAAACATATTGGTGATGTAGCCAGCTTTCAAGGCTGAGAGAATCCTTATGGATTCGGGAGACTGGTTTTTCATTTAGAATTTTCTTTTTCCTTTGGAAGATGAAATGCTTCTCTCGTTACCTGCCTTATATCTTCAGACCTCCAAACACCATCCTCTCTTCCAGCTGCCATACCGAAGGTACAGATCGGAGGGGGAGAGTGTCTGGGTGGGTGGGACAAAGTGGGCTGGTGTCTGACTTCCCACAGGTTCTGCTGACGCTGCTTGCTTCTGCAGCTTACTTGATGACTGTGGTTCCAGGGAAAGCTTGCATCTGACATATAGATCTGTTCCGAAAATCAGCCTGCCACCTCCAAGGGAAGGGAAGTATTCTCTGAAGAGCAGGATACTATTGCAAAGGTGATCTCTAAGCTGGCAGCGGTTCTGAAAATCATTCAGAAATATTTCGTCAATTTCCCTTGTTCCATTTAACGTGCAAACAAGTCGGTGGAACTAGTGCCGGGGGAAAAACAATCACCGGGTGCTGCCACATACATTTATTCTAGCTCTGTTTTGTCAATGTCTGCTTAATAACTTGGTGCATGCCCAAGAAAGCAATTAGCAAAATAGAATTAGCTCAGTCTGTGACTGTGGAGCGCCGGTTGTGGCACTGGAGTACTTCAGTCTGTACTTGGGTTGTTGACTTCTGGTACTTTCTAGAAATCTGTCTTGTGGGGTTCCCAAGTTAATTCTGGAAAAGGAGCATGATTTGGGCCTTGTAACAGAATTTCCCTGGTCTCTGCTTCTGTCTTAGCCTGCCTCCTCGACTTCCAGCCGGACATGACATATATACATGGGTGTGTACTTTCTGTGTGCACATGTGGGTGCGCCTTGTAAACATCTGGCAGTACCTCTTTCCTCTAAGCACTGCAGATCTCAGCATTTCTCCAGCAAGGAGCTGGTTGTTTCTCTTCCCTATGGGATCTGCCTGTGTCTTTGGGTCTGATGCTCTCTGGAAAGTGCCGTTTTTACATCAAGCAAGTAAGCTGGATAGTTTTCAGCTGGAGGGGTCATCCTAAAAGTGAAACTGTATTAGGAAGGGCTCTGTGGGAGAGTCCAACTCAGTCCTGCCATCATCCTCCTGGATGGCGTAGGTAGGTGATCGGCCTGCTCTGAAACCACCCTTATTTGTCATCCTTGCTGAAGGAGTCTGGGGCTCGGGGCTGTGTATAGCAAATCAGAGAAGCAGAGTTTTTTCGTCAAGTGGATTTCTGATCACTTCCTATGGGGAAGAGAAGTACATGTTTAGGGTGACTTTAGATTTGAGACTGGGGGTGGTACTTACATGATTTATATTTCCATGTGTCCCTTTAAATGTATTGATAGCTAAAAAGCAAATGACCCACTGGATTTTTTTTTTCTTCACCATGGCTGGAATAAAACCTAATAAATATCTACAGTTTTTCCTATATATATTGGGGAAGGAGACAGAAGAAGGTAGCATGGATCAGAATCTCCAGAACTTTCTTCATACAGAAGACTAAAAGCCATTTGGAAGGGTCCTAAATGGCTTTCCATTCTGATTGGCTCCCTTCTTCTCTCCTCCCAGCTTAGACTCTGAAAACCCAAATACTTAATCTCAGTTGGTATTTTGTGCACTAATCACACTCTGGTCACATAGACAAAACGGCTACCACAAGAATGATTTCAAACCAATTTACTTTATTCTTTTAAAATAGAAATATCACTTTGTCTCAAAACAAACAATTTCTGCTTCACCCCCATGAACAGACTTAAGGATGGAAATAAGGAGTCCTGTATTTGAATTCATTTGTGAATCTAATAAAGAGAATTAGGTAGGTGGATAGCATCCATCAAAATAACATCATGGACAAGGCCTTAGGACATAGTGGAAAAGACATGAGTCAGACACCGAGCCAGCTGGCCTACTATACTTAATTGCTCTGCACCCAATCTCTTTTGTAATGTAGAAATAAGAAGCCCTCATCCTGTGGTAGCTGAGAATGAAATGTGACATAAAATAGACTTCCTCAAGCTCCGTACACAGCAAGCACTGTCTGGCTTTGATTCTAGTGTCCCAGGTCTTCCTAGGAGGTTCACATTTTCTTTACCCTGCCATCTCTAGTCCCAAGCAGCTTCCTCATACACACCAATGTGTCTCCCCGAACTCATTGACTTATTGAAAGTTTCCCAGAGGAGAGAAGCATGCCGTGACAACTCTGAGTTTGTTTTGCTTTTCTCTTAATGTGTATTTCCTTTTAGCGACCCGGTTACTCTACACTTGAACCTATTTATTTCCAGCAATGAATGCCATCTTTTATTTAACTGGTAAGTGAAGAATGAATAAATTTTTAGTTTTCCTCAGAAAGGCGAGTAGATATTAAATGCCACCCCCCCCCCCATTCTCCTAAGAGTAATTCTAGAATTAGCATCTAAAACAGCTCTGAGCTTCTTAAGGTAAAGGCACCATGGTACTCTGAAGACTTGCATGGTCTTCCTCATGTTGCTTCGGTGCTGCTGTTTCTCCACACAAGGAAGATCATGGTTTGGGGCAGACCCTACCTACGCTGCATGCCAGCAAGGTGCTATGAGGTGTTTACCTCTCCGAACCTCGGTTTCTGTAAGATAGCTTCAAAGAAAACCATTCAGAATGTCACAGATAGGGTATTAATACTAGTAATAGCAAACTGACCTTCATGTATATTGAATCTGTTAAATGTAATGCTGGCCCAAACAGAAAATAACAGTTTATTTAGAAAACAGATCAAGAATATGAACCTCATAAATTAGTTCTTCTTATCTTTCTCTCTGTTATTTAATCCAACAGGTGGAAGCTTGTTTCTCTATTGAGTAGTGAGAATGATTTGCTTAAAATACGGAGTCCTGGGGCTGACAAGATAGCTCAGCAGTTAGGAGCACTGTCTGCTCTTGCAAAAGACCTAGATCCAGTTCTCAGCTTCTACATAGCAGCTAGTAGGTATCTGTAGCTCCAGTTCCAGGATATCTGACGCCCTCTTCTAGCCTCCATAGATACCAGGCATGCAGGTGATACACAGACATATATGCAGGCAAAGCACCCATACACACATAAAAGTAGACAGACAGACAGACAGATGATGGCCCTGTAGGTAAGAAAAGTTGCTCTGTAAGCATAAAGGCTGGAGTTCAAATCAGTAGCACCTAGATAAAAAGTTGGACATGCAATGTATGCCTGTAATCCCAGAATTGGGAAATGAAGAGTTCATTTACTCCCCCAAATAGCAAGCTTCTGATTTCATGAGAGATCATCTCAAGGCATTAAAGTGGAGAGTGATAGAATAAAGTGGCCCAAATACTGCTCTGGCGGGCTTCTGTATCCATGTGTACCCATGCATTCACATGCATGAATTACATTAAGTAAATAAATAAATGATCTTCCTTCCATCCCGTGTTCTCAAACATATCTGTACTTAAAATCCTCTTTGTTCTGCTTCCTGTCCAACCTCTCTTCCTGCTTGGCTTTAAGCATCTCCATCATGTCTGGCTGCTGGCCACACAGTCCATTCAACCCTCAACATTCTCCCTCTAACCACAGGCTTTCAGGAATCCCTTCTGCCATAATTCACTGTTTTTCTGGACTTCAACTCTCAGTTCCAGCCTGTAATCTGTCCCTGACCCTCAGCTCATCATAGCTCTTTAAGACTGTGTTTCTTCACTTCAGAGAACATACCTAGCTTGTCACTGTGAACAAATTGCTGTGACATGTTTGTTACTCTGCTACATTGCCTGACAGCTTTGGGGAAGCAAGCCCATGCATGACTGTATCCTCTGCTATACTTCCAGCACCAGGATGATCCTGAGTTGATAACAGACAATGGCTAGATTTTCACTGACCAAGAGGGTGACACCTACGGCAGTATCGTGTAGATGAAATGCAAAATCATGTGTGTGTGTTGTGAAAAGCACCTGAAAATAAACACATAAACCCAAGTTGTCTTACTTATTGAAGGTTGGGGAGATACAAGGAGACTTTAAGACACAGGGTTTATTGCAGTGTTATTCTTTGAAACCATGTTTGTTTGTTTGAGAATGTGTCCTGGTGCACGTGGAATCACTCTTCCCTTCCACCATGTTGCTTCTGGACATTAAACAGGTTGTCAGTCTTGTATATGTGTACCTTACTGACTGAGCCATTGAGTTGGTCCCATGGCTTTTCACGCTGAGATAAGAGGGTGCAGTCATAAATTAGGACAACCAGATAATCCTGTCGTGCTGTCCTTGCTTCTATATAACTATGTTAAGGGATCATTTCACTTATTCCCCTAAATAAGAGAAGAATCATCTAAGAAGAAAAATTGGCTTCAGAATTGGAGAGATAACTAAAGTATAGCTAAAAGAAACTAGTCAAGGGAGCAAATATGCCAGAGGGGGAAAAAAGGCCAAAAAAAAAATGAGTGGGTCAGTGAAATAAAAGGAGACTTGGTGATATTTTTGGAGCCTGATTTGGGAGAGCAGATACTGGAAGACCTTTGGTTATTAACCAATGAAAGTGGGGGTTCCTTTCCTAAAAGAACAAGGGGCATGTCTGGCATGTGCCCCCATTTCTATGTGAATTGTCCTTGTTACATTCTTAGGTACAAAACCCCACTCACAGCCGGGCGGTGGTGGCACACGTCTTTAATCCAGCACTTGGGAGGCAGAGGCAGGTGGATTTCTGAGTTCGAGGCCAGCCTGGTCTATAGAGTGAGTTCCAGGACAGCCAGAGGTACACAGAGAAGGCTACACAGAGAAACCCTGTCTCAAAAAAACAAAACAAAAAACAAAAAACAAAAAAAAACCCACTCATTCTAGAAAAGTGATCTAAAAGAAGTCTTTCTAGGAAAACTTCAAGACTTCAAAAATGGAGGTATATCCATCACACAAACTACAGTCACAGAGTTGATCAGACAAGTAAGTCACAAGAAAGACAAACCACCAACCAACAGGAAGCCTGGGGATCCCAACTGGGTGCCAGAGACCGTGTCTGGAGTCTCTGGCCTACTCCTCACAATAACCATTCTTATTGAATACCATTATCTGCATGTTTTATGTAAGGAATTGACTCAGCCCAAACTTAATAAACGAGCAGAGCCAAGAGCCAAGGCTAAGCCTTTGGACTCAAACTTTAGATCCCTTCTAGCCTTCATATCACCCTGTATACTTCCTTCTGAGTCTGTGTGAGGACAGCCTCTCTATTGTTCTGAAAGAATCTCCTTATCTATGTACTTCTCTGTGTACTGGACAGCTAGGAGCCACCTGGATTTTGCCCACTCACTTTCACTAGACATTCAAGACAACCTTTTAAAATTAAGAACTGAATTGGAAAGAGGATGAACACACTCACCTATACTCTGTCCATAATGACTCTTCACCCAGAGGGTCAACTTGGAGCAGATTCTCTTTCAATGACACCCTAAAAAAGCATGCTGGAAGTTACTTCCTTTGTGCACACAAATGAGTGTTTTTGTAACTCTTATGTCATAAATAATAGTAATGTCATGCTCTTGTAATTCGACTATGTGTGCATATGATGTGAATGCGCATGATTGTTTGTGTCTGTCTCTCACAGCTATCTTAAGGTGACCCTTGTTTTTATTGGGTCTCTGAGAAGCTGGGTAACTTGTCTGTAGCCTGCTTCCTGTTGAGAACAAAAGTTAGGACTAGAACTCATGCTGTCTGATGCCAGAGTACATACAAAGAATAGACTCATGGTTGCATTTTTTTTTATTTACAGAATTTCTTATTTTTTGTGTTTCTTAAACTCTCTTCTAAATCCTTTCTGCATACTTAGAATCCTCCTACTCGTCAGAGCCCACATCAAATGCACCTCCACCCACAGCTTTCTCTGACAACTCTTTTTCTAATCAATCTCTCTCATCTTCACAAATGTATGCCTGCATTTAAAACCCGTTCCAAAGCATGGTGCATTTCTCTGTAACATAAAAATGGTAATAGCTACATCAAGGGAACTTTGTTATGATCAACCAGGGAAAGACATGATACTGCTTTATGTCTAAGCATAATTTTTAAATTGGTGAACAGTAGATCAGAGTGGACCTTCTGATCATCCACTGTGGGAAGATCTCATTCCCTCTCTTTTTTTTTTTCCCTTTGGTTTTTCGAGACAGGGTTTCTCTGTGTAGCCCTGGCTGTCCTGGAACTCACTCTGTAGACCAGGCTGGCCTTGAACTCAGAAATTCGCCTGCCTCTGCCTCCCAAGTGCTGAGATTAAAGGCGTGCACCACCATTGCCCAGCCTAATTCCCTCTCTTAACTCACTTTAGACCTGCACTTGTGCCCACCTCATTTTCTTTCCACAGAAACATTGTGTGCAGTCCACACATACATGGCAAGTCATCTGGCCTCAGTCATCTCATGATCTTGTATCTTCCTTCATCCTTGGCCTGATCTCCTTGCCCATCTTTAAAAAAAAAAAAAAAAAAAAGCTTTGGAATAGTCATTTATACTTGCTGTCTCCCCCTTATTTTCTCTGGGTTCCTCTTTGCATCACTTTACAAAAGTTTTGTGAGAATGTAAATCATTCTCACACCAGTGAGTCTAGTCATCTGTGCCACGTCTCCTCGGAGCCAAGCTCCGCACCCCCACCCCACAGGATCATAGGACCACTGCTTCCTTCCTAAGAGCTTATTGTCTTGCCTTCTAGGTTTCTGTCCAGCCCTTGTTAGATTCCCCGGGTACTTTCTAGCTGTTTGCCCAACAGTTCCACCTGAAAGTATCATAGGAATCTCAAAAAATATCTCATTTCTGCCCTGAAAAAAAAAACCTGTTTGTCCAGCATATTTATCTAGCTTAAGAAATAAGAGCAAACTCCACTCTTCTAGTTACTCCAGCCAAAAAAAAATTTTTTTTAAAGAATCATCCACAATTCCTTGCTTTCTCCCGTATTCATCTTCCAATTCTGTGATAAATTCCCCTGGGCTAAAAATACCTACAATCCAATCATGCTTTATCACATCTGTCTCACAAAATGTTTCTACAACAGAGAGTCCTTTCCTAGCCTTCCATCTGAGGCCAGCCAATCTTAATCTCCTTCCCTCCCCCCACCATCTTCCCTCTTCCTTCCCTTTATACTGCTCTGATTTGTCTTATTTTATAGCAATTTCCTTACCTTGCTTGTTATGAACCAATTAAGTTAATTATTGCCCGCTTTCCCCAACTGCACACCCACCATAGCAAAGGTTTCCAACCAAGCATGGTCCTTAGCTCATAGTAAGCGTACAATGGGCATTTGTGTGCTGCATGAATGGACGTAGGGATGAGTATCTGCATGAAGCTTTAGTATGATGTGGGGAGAAATGTGCTTGAAATCAGACTTTCCTGAGATCCAGTCACTACATGGATAATGACTTACAGGCTTTCAGTTATTAAATGAGTGTATTCCTTCTCTAACCGTAGCAATATATGGTTATGAAAATGGAAAAAAAATGGAGCTGTAAAGCAACTACAATAATGCCTTCATATATTCAGTGGATGAAGCGTTGTGTCATTTCCTTTATCCCTGTTTCACTTGCCACAGTAGGAGTCATATATCAATATTAGTAGATTCTTATTTATTGATTTTGAGAGAGGGGCTTGCCTACAAAATTAGCATTAACTAGAAGCTTGTTATGTGCCTGCATTAGGCATACAGTAACTGCTTCACAAAACTATTCACTTTTATATATTTTGCCAGATGAAGATACAAGGTAAGGTATGGTTAGTTAAGTAAAGCGCCTAAAGCTATGAGGCTAAAACATAGCCTATTAGAATTTGTGCCCAGACTGACTGACACTGAAGGCCAGATCATTATCTGCTCCACCACGTATCAAGAATTGTATTCAGCACATGGAGAAATGAAAGATGAGATTCTTCCTACTTTAAAATGTTGATAAACACACAAACACACACACACACACACACACACACACACACACACACACACACTGTGCCTAAGATTCACCCATGGGCAATCCATATGACTACATCATAGCTCAGTGATGCTGGATTTCCTGGACATGAGAACTCTAGATATATATTGTTGGTTTTTCCCAGGCAAGTATGTGAGTCAAAGATGGGAATTAAATAATCACAGTAGGGAGAGTCCTGGAAGAAAAAAAAACTGCTCAACTGGGTTTCCTGAAATGATAGAGTAAAATTCTGCAACTAAAGAAATTCTGTATCTGGTAAAGGCATCTAAAGATATCTGACAGAATCTGTCCTGGGAAGAGCAAGGTCAGTGTGACCCTCCTGGAAAGTCAGTTACCTTCTGTTCAGTATTGGTCTGCTACAAGGTAACTGTGAGTTTTCTTCAAGCCTCATTATTTGGGTATTGACTAAAATGTCTACATAACAGAGAAAGCCAATTCCTTGGACTTTAATTTTGTAACATATAAAAGAGGGAAAAAAATTATGCAAATAACAAACAGTTGCTCTAGTGAGTAAATGTAATAATTTATTTCAAGTATATCAAATGGTACCTAATGGTAATTAACTCGAGAAAAATTATCTAGTAACATTAATCTTCTTCACGGTTGTCTCCACAAACACCAGGTATCAATGCCTAGACTATGCTCTTGGATATGGTGCAGTGATGGGGAAAGGCCTGGGGCTAGTTGGATTCAGGACATTTTCTGGCACTGTCATTCCTTCAGAAGCTGACTAATTCTGTGCTGGAGAGGTCCCTTGGAATAGAGTGGAACCTCATTGCTACAGTTGCTATCTAGAAAGCCCCTCCAAAGACTCATGTTAAAGATGGATTCCACTGCCATGGCACTGTTAGGAAATAGTGAAACCTTTAAGAAGGAAGACCTCGTGGAGGTTTATATCACTTAGAGGATTACACTGAAGGAAACAGTGGGACACACCCCACCCCGAGCCCTTTCCTCTTCCTGTTTTTAATCCCTGGTTCTAAAGTGAGCTGATTTACCAAGAGCTACTTCGAGGATGGGCTGTGCTGACATAAGCAACAGCAATAATAGGTCCTATGATATCCATCCAGAGATGATCAAAGCTGTGAGGTCCTTCTTCCTTCATAAGCTGATTGTGTCAGATATCTGATACAGTAATAAGCAGGTTACAGTGGTGCTATTGTGGTTGGGTGAAGTGACATACCCTGCACAAAGTACAACCTCTTTCTGTGTCTTCCCATACCTGGAAGTTGTAATTATTTACAAAAATGTATAAGATCTGTAAGAAACTCACAATCCAATCAAAACCATGGAGAACAGAGAATATTGAATCAAAGCCAACTGTGTGTTCATGATGCTCTGTGTTGGCTCATGAAGGTGAAAGTTCACAGCAGTCCTGCATAGCATTACCCATCCTGCACAGGTGAACACACCAAGTGATGACTAAGCAGATGATGTATTTAGTTGGAAACAATAAGAATCTGGTGAGCCCTGGTTTTGACTTAAACTTACCTGTCCTCTACATATCTGCTTATCCATCTTTAAAATGGAAGAAACAATGTTCCCATCTTACGTTGATTGTAAAGACAAGTGATGCTGATCAAAATGTGCCAGGTGGACACCTAAGTACCTCTGCTTCCTCCCAGGGCTTCTCTGTCCAGGTCTTTCCAGGTACATTGCCAAGCTTGTCTGATTGCACCGTCAGAGTTCCTCCCAATCCACCATGTCCTGATCCACAGGAATTTGCTTTCATTTTTGATTCTCTCAAGCTTTCTCTGGCATTCATCTGTACCCCACCCTAGTCAGTGCTGCTCTGATTTATGTTTCTGAATCCATATTTTCTTCCTAACACTTGTACCCTTAGGCCTTTCCTTTACCGGGACCCAATTTTAGAAATCTAATAGGAAAATCACAGACAGTGAAATCATTGTCGTCATTATGGAGCCTGGCCCATTAGTTTTCTGAGTCATCGTCTCTTCATAGGCAGAGTGGACTGAGAGAAAAGATGGCTGAGGCGCCCAAGGTCTTTATCTTCATAAGTATCTGAAAAGGCAGTGAGCAAGAAAATCAAATGGGAGATATATCTATGTACAGCTTCAATGATGTGCTTTAGGGAAGCCTGCTATAGGTCTTGGTGATTCATGGGATGCCACTGTTCCGGAAATGGTAGACCAGTGAACGTCTTTGTAAATGGAGACACTTCTATACTGTTTTGTCTGTTCGAAAACTATAAACACATGAGTAAAGAACATCCCCATCGTGTGTCAGATGCCAGCTATTTGATGGCTAGTGGATACTAAAAATAGATGTAGCTCCGGCCATTGTGAGAGGCAAATAAGCTCATTGTACTCTGTGACAACACTATGAGGGAGAGTGTTGGCATTAGGGCAAGGTCTAATGAAATTTTGTTCATTATGCAGAGGAAGATGAGGATGACCCTGATGAGAATTCACTGCACTGAGATCTGAAGGACGAATAGAGCTTAGTGAAGTAGTATAAGAGAACTCTTCAGGTCAAGGAGAGCATGTTTGAGGTCCTGTCAACAGAGAGCGAAGGTGAATCAAGAATAAAGGAAGGGCTTGGATGTGGTTTAGTATCACAGTCTGTGCTTAGAATGCCTAAGACTGGGCTAGATCCTTGGCACAGACAAAAAATGTTAAACACAAAAATATCGAAGCAAAGCCAATTGGCTGCATGCAGAGACCAAGAGGGGAAGGTTAAGGTTCTGGAGCCACATAAATTTGTGTGTCTGTGGACATGAGTTCTGGAGTTTAGACTTAAACCAAAAAGGAGCTAGAAATTATGTCAGGGTATAAATTTGAGAAAACAGTGGTTAGGTTGTATAACAGATTTGAAAAATATCATATCTGTTCTTAAAAGATTAGGGAAAAAAGAATGTATAACACACTTCATGGAGGGGACATACCAAACAGATATATGTGATCTCTAAAAAGGGTCCTCGCTGTCTCCTTAGAGTAAACAGACATATATGGGTTCAGTGTGTGTTCCAAATGCCTGAATTTTGTTTGTGACTACGACTGAATATGGGAGCTTGTCCCTTGTGCTGACATCCAGAGAGATTTCTATTTTCCAGGAGTGGTGGAAGAATCTCTATGCTCCTTTTGACAGAGTCAGTAAATATTCCAGGCATGGAATGGAGGTTTCTCTTCCAGGCTCTGCATTTGAAAGCATGGTATTTATATGGCAGGAAAGGCTGTCTTAGGACAGAATCCCCAAGAATGCTTTCAGGTCTTGTTTATACAGGAAGCCTGAGCTGCTGTACCAATGCCACTAGATAGCATTGCACATTTGCTCAGCTGTGTATTCAATGTAGGCAATGAGATGGGCTGTCCAGGGAGAAAGAACTGAAAGTCCATCTTGTAAGTAAAGGCTAGCAAATGCCTATCTTAGTTATCACTCTGTCTACTCATGGTCCTATGAAACAGATGGCAGGATGCATAGGAAGCTCAGCGATTTCACATTCCTTCAAGTAGCCTGCTACATGGTCATTGTGCTGGCTAGTCTGATGTCAACTTGACACAAACTAAAAAGCTTGACACAACTGAGGGAAAAAAGTCTCTATAAGATCCAGCTGTAAGGCATTTTCAACTAGTGATCAATGGGGGAGGGCCCAGCCCATTGTGGGTGGGGCAGTCCCTGGGTTAATAATCCTGGGTTCCATAATGAGGCAAGCTGAGCAAGCCATAAGGAGTGAGCCAGTAAGCAGCACCTCTCCATGACCTCTATATCGCTCCTGCCTCCAGGTTCCTGCCCTGTTTTGAGTTTCTGTCCTAACTTCCTTCAGTGATGGAATACAATACAATGTGTATGTGTAAGCCAAATAAACCCTTTTCTCCCCAACTTGCTTTTGGTCATGGTGTTTCAGAGCAGCAATACAAACTCTAACTAAGACAGTCATATTTAGGAAAATGTAGGTGCCACGTCTAATTCTGATGACTCAATTAATTAGCTCATTGTATTAGACACATTTCTCATTACTAACCAAAGAGCTGACAAGAAGCAACTCAAAAAGGAATTATTTCAGCTCTTATATACCCTAAGAAGGGATATAATCCATCACAGCAGGGAGGTAGGTATGGCCGCAGGAACATGAGGTGGCCTGTCACCCAATGTCCACAGTCAGGAAGCAGCAACAGGGCAGGGAATAGGGCCAGGTTGTAAAACCCCAAGGTCTGCCACAGTGCCTTGCTTCCTCCGCAAAGTTTTCACCCTTAAGCGTTCACCAGCCTTCCAGAGCGGCATCTCCAGCTTGGAGACACAGTATCCAAACCTTGGGGAATTTCTGGGATGTTTCACATTCAAGCCACAGCTTAGTATGCATTTAGTTCTAATAACCCCTTGGAATGGGAAGTTTGGTATATATGCACACTGAGTACCAGAGACACAACCTGCACAAAGCCACACAGCTAATAAGCAGTAGGAGTAGGACTTGAACTCCGGGGCAGTTGGCTTCAGGTTTCATTCTCCCACCTCCAATGCAGAGGGAGCTTTTCTATCAGTCTCGCCTCTGAAAGACAAGTGCTTGCCCTAGCCAGCAGCCCATCTCTAAGCCTCTATTCCTTTGCCTAGAGGATAATGTTCATAAGCTCTATCTCAGAACTACTGAGAAACTGAATAAGAAGTGTCTGCAAGGCACATACAAGGCACTCAGGAAAGGCTGTTTACATGCACATGCTGGAGAATAACCAAGAAAAGCCAACCCGACCCTACCTTCATGCCTGAAGGTTACTAGAGATAAGCCAACAGGCTAATTTTTACAGAGACAAGAGGCATAGAGAGAGACCTCTCTTCTGTACCTACATGTGCCTACCTTCTACCTGAGTCTTTCCTCTGTGTATACACTCTCGTGTCTCTTCTACTTCTTATAAGGATGCCATTCCTACTGGATTGGGGCCCATCCCTCTTAAAGGCTCAATTTCCCAACACAGCCAGTCATGCTAGGGATTAGAGCTTCTATTTCTGAATGCCGACAAACTTATACTTTGATGTAAGACTTGTCATTAACAATTGTCTTAGTCTTTCTCCCAATTCTCCTCTCTCTCTTTCTCTCTCTCTCTCTCCCTCCCTCCCTCCCTCCCTCTCTCTCCTCTCCTCTCCTTCCTTCCTTTCTTTCTTTTTTTGGCAGAAAATACATTTTTTTGTTTATTGATTATTTGTGAATTTCACATCATGCACCCCAATCCTATACCTTTCCTGCCCCCTCATACCTGCCCTCTGTCCTTGCAGCCTCTCCACCAAAAGAAAAAAAAAACATCTTGTTGTGGAAGCTGTAATGTGTCTCACAGTATACCCTTTTTGTCCATATGCTTTTGCTTGCAAATGTTCATTGCAATGAGTCATTGGTCAAGTTTGAGGCTTCTGGCTTCTGCTTCACTACCAATACTGGATCCTCACTGCGACTCCTCTCGCATGTCCTCCTGTTGCCCTGTGTCATGGAGACCCTGCAGCTTTGGATCTGCAGGACTGGCCCCTGCCCACACTTTGGCAGTTCACAAATGAGGTAGATGTTGAGGTGGGCCAACTCCAAGTCCTAGATCTGGGCCTGGGTGGTATCTGAGCTGGTTAGCCACCAGCTCTCCCATACCCACACCACCAGGGTGAGCTCTCTGGCACCACGCCAGCTAGCTCATCCAATGCTGAAGCCACCAAAGGCCCAGAGCCAGCTCTCCTGTTCTCATACTAACAGGGCCAGCTTACCTGTAACCCCTGCAACCAGGACCAGCTCTACTGTGCTGCCCAAACTAGGTGCAAGACCTGCTCTCCTCTGTCCCAATTCTTAAGTAATGCGCTCGTTCTGGGTTGCTCACAAGACCCCAGCTAGGAATAGGAAGTCATACGAAAATCAATATAAAGTATTAGGTATAGTGGTGAGTGTATTCTCACCACTATATTCTGAGGCAGGATGGTTGTGAGTTAAAGTCTATTTCAGTAAAACAATAACAAGAGAAAAAAGAAGAAAAAGAAAGTGGTATATAAGTTACTCCTCCATTCCCACCAACCCACTCTTTATAATGATCTGCAACCTAGGAATAAATCACACATAGAGTAATAGACATTTAAGTGCTGTAGTGCCTATCCCAGTTACATCCCTGTCAATGTTTTGTCATTCATCCAGAACAGATAGTCTATCCACAGCCTGTGTGGCCCTGTGTGATATGATGTGTCTTTCACTTCTGTCTTTACACAATACCATCCCAATCTCAGGCACTGTCTCTACATATCTGAGAGAGTGCCCCCCACCTTACTTGTCCTTTGCTTCATTTTGAAGATTATCCTTCTACTTGCTTGCTTCCTGTCCCTAGAATACACACTCCATGAAAACAGGCACCTCATGCCTTTGCTCTCCCTTGCATCTGGCCCTTGGATGGTGAGATGATGCTTCTGTGTCGACTGAGAGAAGCTAGCTGCATAGGCAAGTGGAATTATAAATTTCTGGCCCCTTCTAGGATAATGCTTTCCAACTGTTGCTTGGCATATGTGAGAATGATTAACAATGCTTGGTTCAAAGCTTACCTCCAGGGCTGGAGAGATGGATCAGCTGTTAAGAGCACTGACTATTTTTCTAGCTGAACCAGATTCAATTCCAAGCACCTATATGGGGGCTCACAAGGGTCTGTAACTCCAATTCCAGGGCATCTAACACCCTCGTTTGCCCTCTATCAGGACTGTACACACACGGTTCCCAGACATAGGTACAGGCAAAACAGTCACACACAAAAAATAAGAATAAATAAATCTTTAAAAGGCAAAAAGAAACTTACTTCTCTCAATATCCTCTTAGAATTAGTAAGTCCTGAGTGAAGCCTAAAGGTCTCCATTTCTGAAAGGATCCCAGTGCCTTTCAGGGAGAAAATACAAAGCACAATACTTTGCCTTACTTGACAAAGAAAAAGGTGATACTGTTAACATGATCAGGGATCTCCCCACTCCTCTGTGTGTGTGTGTGTGTGTGTGTGTGTGTGTGTGTGTGTGTGTGTGTGTGTGTGTGATAACAGAGGGGAAAGGAGGCTGAGATATGACCTTCACAGTCTTCCAAGTCTCAGTAAGAGAGATCATTGCTGAAGTCCTGCTAATAGAAGAGCTTTTGAGTTGAACCCAGAAGCCAAAAGGCAGAGTTAATTTTCTCCCCAGCTTGTGCACAGATCAATTTTCAGTGGTACTGATGTGTCCTGGGACTCAAGAAAATTTTCATCACAGAGCATCCTGAATTAGGACCATTTCATAGAGAGATCTACATGAGTTGCCTAAACCATACAACTCACCTGTAAATGGCTTGTGCTCAGACCACCTCATGCACCCCCTGCTCTGCAGTTTAATTCTCACGGTCCTGTCCCACCATCCAGTGATGCTCTGATACAAGCAGAAACTCTCCAGGGCAAGAAAACTTCCCAAGGATGCACTATAAAGGTTCTTTCCCTTCACACTGCTGGCATGCATCTTGATAATCCCTGGGGAATGAACCAGTTTCAGCTTCCTGCTACTTTTAAATAGCTGAGCAAAGTTTATGCAATGGCACTATTACTTTACAATTTTGTAAAGGAAGCTCTTTGAAATTGGCCCTATTCACATGCACAGAATAAACTGAGGAGTTATTAAACCATCCAGAAGTTTCTCCTAAGTGCTTCCTTCCTCATTGTGTGTCTCCACACCAGATTGTGTGTCTCATGCTTCCTCACATGGAACCCCTTAAATTCACAAGTTCTAGGGCTAGTCTGAAGAGAACTCAGCCTGGGGATTTAGTACAGCCATGTAGTATCAGAACAGATGCCCTGCAGTTTCTTCTGTTCCAATTTCTAGTGCAGCACTGTGCCAACCTGCATTTTCCCCTGGCTAACTGACCCAAGCTGAGCTTGGCTGTACCTGCTCGGAACAGTCTCTTCTAGATCTATTTCATTTGTGGTCATTCCTACACTCCTATTTGGAAATTACACTTTTGGCTCCTATTCAGATAAATCTAAGCTGAAATAATACCTGGAAATGATCCCATAGGTGAACATGAGCCCCCCCCCCCGGACATCACACAACATTGTTTATTGAATACAGCATTGCCAGGTTATTGCACTGACCCAGTGAGTTCGGTGAATGTCAGAGGCCCCAGTAGTGTGCAACCTTCAATTAAAGAACTACTTGCTTCGTGTGACTTCAGTTTACATCGTAGAAGAAGGAAGATGGTCTTCTCCTCTAAATAAGCTTTAGATTATTTAGAAAGAAAGAACATAAAAGTATGTGGAATAAGTGTGTGGCTTAGCCGGTATTATACCTTCCCATCCTTCTGTTCTCCCTCCTGCTCTTGTCAGAGGCAGAATCAACCACCAGTCCATTTCTCGGTTCATTTCTTCAATATTTTCCCGAGAATGCCTCTGAACACTTCTTGTGTGGTAAAGGCGTGTGCGTTTCTCATGCTGTATATTCTGCTAGGGGGAGGCAGGTGAAGTATTAGGCACAAGTTAAAATGAAAGCTAAAGCTAAAAGTCAACAACTCATGGGATGGGGAGATGGCTCAGAGGGGAAAGCTCTTAATGCTCAAGCAGGAGAATCTGAGTTCAAGCCCCGGAACCCACTCTAAAAGATGGGCATGGTGGTGAGCCCCTGCAGTCCCAGCGTTGAGAAAGTAGAGGCAGAAACATCTTTAGAGCTCACTACCCAGCTAGCCTAACTGAACCCCAAAGCCCCAGTAAGAGAGTATATCTCAAAAAACTAAGGTGGATAGCTCTTGAAGAATGACGCCAAGGTTGACCTTGGGCCTTCACATGCATGTGTGCCTACATGTGTATGCACATCCTCACACACATTAACACACATGCAAGAAGGGAAAGGGAAATGAGATAAACCATAAACAGTCAGATAAAATTAAGCTGGTGACCTAAAGTATACATACATCCTGCAAATAAGTCTCCTAATCATCTTATTTACTTCTCAATTGCTGTGATGAAATACCAGGACCAAGGCAACTTATAAAAGAAAATGTTTAATTAGGCTTAAGGTTCCTGAGGATTTGAGTCCCTGGTGCCAGAGCAAAAGCATGGCAGAGGGAAAGGCTGAGAGCTCACGTCTCACACAGAACCCACCAGGAGGAGGCAGAAACAGTGCACTGGGGATGGCGGGAGACTTTAAAACCTCAGGCTCACCCTCACTGACATAGCTCTTTCAACAGGCTACAAGTCTTCCCAAACAGCCACTGGCTGGAGAGCAACTATTCAAATCTATAAGCTAGTGAGCGCCATTTTCATTAAACCCCACAGTATTGGTCCCTTTGATGGCTCTCTTAGCACAATGACTCACTACAGGTACCTTTTCACCAGGGTGTCTCGGGCCCCTGTTGTTGATCTCTCCTGTCCTATCTGATGCTACCATTCAGCTCAGCATGTGCTCTAGATATGTGAAGGCATATGCTCTAGATACATGAAGGTCTCTGGAATCCGTAGGCTCCAACCCTAAGAATGAATGATGTCAACTAATTGAATGTTTCCTTCTACCTTTTTGCACTTTATTACCCTGAGTTCCATATGCCATTTCCTGCAGGCACACAGTATACTTTAAGCATGTACCCCACCCTTACCACTACCTCCTTTCTAGCCCTTCCCGTTGGTTGTTCCTTGAACCTTATTGCTTCCACTTTCATGCCATATATACATACCTGATTTCATGTGTCTATGTAAAAAATCTGGGAACCATAAATGAAATAAAGGATGCAATATTTGTCTTCCTGAGACTGATTTAGTTTGCCTAGTATAGTTACCCCCAGTGGCATCCATTCTCATTTTAATGCCATAACTTTATCCTTATGTACAATTTAAGAAAATGACATTGTGTGTTAAGCCGCATTTTCTTTATTTATCCTTCTGTGGATGGACTCCTGGATTGTCTCATACCTTGGTCATTGTTAACAGTGCTGCAATAAACATTCATATGCAAATATTTCTGCAAAAGAGACCTTCATGCTCACTTGGAGTTCTTCTGGGTAAATTCCCTGCAGTGGTTTCACGAGAGACCTATAGGAGATTTTGAAGAACCTACATATTGATATCCATAGTGTTCAGACTTGTTCGTGTCCCCACTCACAACATGTAAGGTTTCCTCTTCCCCATATTTGTTTTCTTTCTTCCATGTATACACTCCATCCAGATTGTTTTTCCTTCCCTACCCTCTCTGATTCCTCTGGACTACCCTTGTATAATATAGCCTTCTATATATCCCCTTTCCTACTTAGAAATCTCTTTTCCACATTAATGAATTTTTGTTTTGTGTTCTGACTCATCTACTTTTAATCAGGGCCGTATTTGAGACCATGGGTTTGAAACTACTTATTGGAGCTTGATTTGCTCACCAATGAGTACATATCTGAAGACAATGACTTCTCTCCTCTCAGAGTCTTTCAGAGGCCAATAGATCATCACTAAGTGGAAGGGTGCCATGATCCACTTCCTTACCCATAGATGATTGCTGGCAAGGCCAATCTCCATTCAGGCCCAGTGCCAGTAACCACATCTGTTATGAGTTCATGATTCCATGTCTTCAGGCTCTTCCGTTCTTTCAGCCCCCACTTCTGCAGTGTGTCCTGAGCCTTAAAGGAGGTGATATAAATATTTTCTTTGAGCCTAAGCCTCAACTTCACTTATCCTTAACAACTTGGGGCTCCCAAAGTCTACATTCACTGTAATTCACATCAAAGAGGCATTTCTCTGGTTAAAGCTCAGAGTAGCATATGTCCATGGGTATAAACAGATATTTATGAGCTATTTGAACTCTTACCATATAGTTAAGCAACAATATTTATTCCCCTTGGGGTACATAATCTTCCCAATTATAAGTGTTTGATGGGTTTTCCAGTATCAGACATGGATTCTTCCCTGTAGAATAGCCCTCAAATCCAATCAAAGAGTGTTTGGTTACCCCCATAGTAGTTACCCGCCGTATGCCTATATTTTTTTTTCTTATTCTCAAAGGTGTTCGAAGCTTCTGTAATGTGCCAGGCAGAAGAGAGGTTTGAGAAATTTCAGTAAATAAGCTACTATGGCCTCTGAACTCATGGTGCTTCAATGGAAGAAATAGACAGGGAGCATCGGGTACCAGAAACTTAAATCAGGATGAAGGCAGGGAAGAACCAGAAATAGGATGGGGATGGAAAAGGGGTTAAGGGATGGGAAGTAATGGGAATAGACTAGACATGGAAGCCATCTGTGAAGAAGCTCATCTGAGCTGAGATTTAACTGGGGAGGAAAAAAAACCAGTCACATAAAAAGCTTAGGAAAGGCCATTCCAAGCTGAAGGACCTGTGAGCTCAAAGTCCCAGAAACTGGAGTAATTTGATCTATTCAAGAAATAAAAGATTTGTGTGGAATACCATATCTTTCTGTTATAGAGTTTTTAGGATTATTTCTTTCTTTCTTTCTTTCTTTTTTTTCTTTAAAAATAACTATTTTTTTTGAGAAAAGGTTTCCCTGAGTATCTCTTGCTGTCCTGGCACTCACTAGGTAGACCAGGGTAGCCTGGAACTCATAGATCTACCTGCCTCTGCCTCTGCCTCTGCCTCTGCCTCTGCCTCTGCCTCTGCCATGCTGGGATTAAAGGTGTGTGCCATCACCACCAGGCTTATATGGTTATTTTTAAAAATGAAAAAAAAATCCTTAAGAAATGAGTCCTTCAATGGCTCCAGCAGCATATGTAGCAGAGGATGGCCTAGTCAGTCATCAATAGGAGGAGAGGCCCTTAGCCCAGTGAAGGTTTTATGCCCCAGTGTAGGGGAATGCCAGGGCCAGGAAGTGGGAGAGGGTGGGTTGGTGAGCAGGGGGAGAGGGGAACGGCACAGGGTTTTTTGTTTTCAGTTTTGTTTTTTTAATTTTTATTTTACTTATTTTTTTCTTTTTTTTGGAGGGGGACTGGGAAAGGAGATATCATATGACATGCAAATAAAGAAAATATCTAATGAAAAAAGAAATAAGTCCTTATATTTTATTTCACCTTTGAAAGAAACAGTGTATCTTAGTGGTTTAAAACAGGTTTCAGATTCTGGCAACCCCTGGGAGAAAGTAGTTTGGCCTTAGCTGTTTGCACTCACTTCTGGGTTTCCCATCTCAAACAGAATGAATTTAAGCTACTACTCTGTGGATCTTTCTGTGCCTCATATTATATAAAGATATGAGAGTATTTCAAATGAATAGTGATTCTTACGATAAATTTGTATAATGAGCCCTAAGTACCCTATTCATGCTACCTTCTCTAATCTCCTGGCTATGTCCTCCAGAATTTCAATTTTCTCACTCTTTTGATTCTACACTGATAAAACAAGCAAGCAAACAGCAAAAACTAATTTCCCCAGTGTTTTAGGATTTCAGTATTCTTGAAATCCTTGAAAAGTTTGATTTAATAGAAGCAAGCCTTCTGAAACCCTCATTAAATTGCCTCTAGGATCTCGACAGTGCTTCCCCCAGGAAAGATTGATTGTTGGGTCCGTGCTATCTAGGGCGCATCTTTCACGTTATTTCTACTTTTCTTGTTTTTCTGTAATATGTGCTGCCACCAGCTGTGCTACGCTGTCATTTGTTTCCTTGCTTAACCTAAACAATATAAACCCTAGGAGAATAACAGCTTGCCTTATTTCATGAATTACTCCCAGTTCATTCTGTTTTTAAACCCTTACTGACTTAATGATGTCTCTACATGGCCCTAAAAATATAATTGGGGGTGGATTTGCTAATAGGTTTGTGCTGATTGATTCTTTTGTCAGCTTCGTACAAGCTAGAGTCATCCAAGAAGAGGGAAGTTTAATTAAGAAAATGCCTCCATAAGATTGGCCCATAGGGAACCCCATAGAGCATTTTCTTGGTTGATTATTGATATGGGCTGGCCTGTCTATCATAGGTGGAGCCCCCTGTTTGTAGGTGGTCCTGGACAGTATAAGAAAACACACTGAGAAAGCCAGGAGGAGCAAGCCAGTAAGCAGTGTTCCTCCATGGCTTCTGCATCTGTTTCTGCCTTCAGGTTCCTGCGCTGACTTCCCAGGGGGATGGATGGCCTACCAGCAGAAAGATGAAATAAACCCTTTCCTCCCCAAGTTACTTTTGGTCATGGTGTTTTATCACAGCAATAGAAACATAGCTAAGACAAGGTCAGAGAACCTCGGTTCTAAAAATAGCCCACAGCACAATCTGAGTTGCCAGCATCTCAGTGACCCAGGAAAGCAATGATCTGAGACAGAATCTGATCCAGTAAAACCAAAGCATCTATTATTCACCCATTCACTAGCAGATGTTTATTAGGTCATGATTCTGTTCCCGACAGCAGATTAGTTACTGGTGCACAATGGCAAATAAAGTAGATGCCTATCCTCAGGAGAGTGATGTCTTTTCAATATTCATTCTAGTTCTTATGGGAAGTATCTCACCGGCAGCCTCAGACCTGTCATTTTCCCCTATGAATCTGAAGACTAGAACCTACAGAATAAAACAAAACTTGGCAATATCCCTATGAGTAGGCAGAGAGAAAATGATGCTCCTGCCTGACTCATTCTCTCTCACACCACTTGGAAGGTGCTGGCTCCTCTAAGTAACATTACATCATTATCAGATGGCAGCCATATATACTTTCCCACAGTCCATAATGACTCCTCTCTCACCGAACACATGCCTATGGCAATGCATACACACACACACACACACACACACACACACACACACACACACACACACCACTGTACAACTCTCAACACCAAAAACCAATAGCAGTAAATTGGAAATAAGATTCCAAGTGACACAGGATGACAAGGTCTTATTTTCCAGTCCCCAAGCCACTTTGTGTCAGGCAGTGTCACACCTTCAACTGGCAATTTGCAAGCATGCTGTTGTGCTTGTTTGTTTTGTTTTTCATTTTGTTTGATGGTGTTGGACAATGAGAAAAGAGACCTCAAATTTGTTTTTTTTTTTAAAAAGATGTTTCCATATTTTATAAGAAAATGTGATATTAACTGATGGCATTGTACATCAAGTCAGAATTTTTAACATGCTAGCTATATAGAGTTGATTATTTTATTTTTATTTAAACACCTTCATAGGTATACTTTAGAAAGATTTTTTTGTTTTGTATTACTATTTCTTATTTTAATTAATTAATTAATTATACATCCTGACTTCTGTTTTCCCTCCCTCCTTTCCTCCAAGCCCCCTCATACTCTCCTCTTCCATTTCTCTTCAGAAAAGGAAAGGCCTCCCATTAATATCAGACAGCCTTAGCATATAAAATCTCAATAAAACCAGAGGCCTCAAATAGTTAATTCTTCTGCCTCAGCCTTCCTAGTAGCTAGGACTACAGGTGTTCTCCCTCATTTCCATCCTGAAACTTCTGTTAAAACAGAGACAAAAGAAACTGCTGCACTGGGAAATTTCAGAGTGTTAGGTGGAAGAGAACTTGGATAAGTATATATGAATGTGTGTATACACTTGTGTATACATTATGCATGTTTATATCTCTGTGCACACCCATATTTCCTAGGAACTGTGAGTTTCTTGGAAGCCAAGACAGAGTTCCCAAGCTAGACCTTTATACCTACCATAGGGTATCCACAGGCAAAGTTACTTAGTCTGTACAATTGATATAGAATCAAATAAGCTAATCTATAACATTGACCATGAAGTTACTGAACACATTAGTTGACCAAGTGATTTTTAAAGATCTTTAACAAGATGCTAACCCTCTACTAGATCCATTCTTGTGCAAAGTAAACTATCACTGTTACAATTTTAAAGATGATTCTTAATGCTATGGTTCCATTTTGTTTTAAAGAAAGAGTTTAATGTCCAAATGCATAAACCTACATTTACTGCCTAATGTAGGAAACTGAAAAAAATCGAGGCAATCTATTGGATACTAGTAAACATTATTAAACTACCATATTATCTTTGTGTTGTATAATAAATGATCAAATGAGAAATTAAAGTGTATTCAATTATCTAGACACCTAGTCTATTTTTTCCACTTTAGTTTCATTCAGACGTTTAAGATTATGTGCAACTCAAGTCTTTTAATCTATGTCATCTTTTATTTTCCTAATTTTTCCCTCCGGTTTGAAACTCTTAATACCTTAGAAATATATAATTTCAACTTTAGGTATAATTGTATTTCTTAAGTAATATAACAAATTGCTTAAGCTATAACCCAGGGTTGATTGGCCAGCAAAGTTGGCCTTTCTAATTTTCCTAGTCACAAAGCCTTGGAACCTCCTAATTTCTTTTTGAACAGAAGATGAGAAAATGAACTGATTTTGCTCATTGACTCACCTTTCCTTCCAGGAATAATGTTGAATAAAGTTTTTTGAGGGTTTGCTACCAATATTTCATCAGGCTGTCTTAGTAAGAAGTCGGTACTTACTGCTCCCCCACCCTCTTCTCTGATACCATAAGAAATCACTAGAAGGTTTATTCTAAAGCATTTACTGACAAGCCAACATCTTCCTTATCATAGGCAGCTGATGTCTGATGTTTGCTTGAGATAGTCAAATGGCACATCAGTTAGCATTGTGGACTTCAGAATGAAATAGAAACATTCTACAGCTCGTGTACCTTGTATATAGAATAAAGACAACAAGAGGACCTTATTCCGAGAGTTAACCTAATAAATACATTATATAATCAAGTACCTTGTTTGAATCCAATAAGAGCTCAAAATATGTTACATTATTTTTGCTGTAACAAATTCATAGTAGTTCTATAGTAAAATGACATGTAGACAAAGAGCAAACATGGAATTTCAACTTCACTTTCTCTATTTCATTTTAAATAAACAATAGGTTAGGACTCAGTCCAAAAAGATGAGAGATTGAGATTAGTGTGAATACCTCCTGATATTTATTCCATAAGTCCTCCCAGGATCTGATACCAGGATCTGTGCAATGAAGGAAGAGACAGGATAATCCCATCCCTATTCCAATATCCCAATGGAAATAGATGAGCTAAAACAAGAAATATCACAAAATGTCGGACACACAAACCTACTTTGATGAACTGGGGAGAAAGTGCTATAACAATGGCTATTGGGTTGCTGCATTAGAACAGGTGTTCTCAAGACCTCGGTTGCAAGGCATCAGAGTTCTGTTTGGATAGATTAGCTTTGGGTTGTGCATCCACCAGTGTGGTGATATCAAATAGACCAATAGACAGTAGAGACTGGATTCCTGGGAAGAGTATGGAATTGAAGATCTAAACGATACAGCAAACCATAGGCCTGGATGATCATTGATAGAAAAAGCAGAACCTGAGAAGAGAAGCAGGTCCAGTAACAAGGCTTGGAGGTACCCTAATTGTTATCATTTGGACTGTTGAAGAACTACCAAAGGAGATGACAATAACCGGGGTGAAGGTAAAACCAGAGGACTGAGGACTGAGGACTGTGCTGTTGTTAAGTAGATGAGTGGAGCCCCTCTACCCTCTTCTTCTTCTCATTCCACCCTCCTTGATGGAATTCTATGTAAGTTTTAAGGCCCCAGGTAGGTACCTATAGTAGTAGCATACTCTGTACATTCTGTCCTTTCTGTGTATACTGTGCTTTGCTTTTTCCTTTCAATTTGACACAAACTGGAGTCAACTGAGAAAAGGAAGCCTCAACAGAGGAATGGTCTGCATCAGATCTGTCTATGAATAAGTCTGTATGCTATTTTCTCAAATGGTGATTAATGTGCAAAAATCTAAGCTTATGGTAAATCACCTCCTGGGCAGGTGATTCTGAGAAAGCTGAGCATGCTTTCTTTTTGTTTTTGTTTTTTGTTTGGTTGGTTTGTTGTTTGTTTTATTGTTTGTTTGTTTTTTGTTTGTTTGTTTGGGACAGGGTTACTCTGTATAGCCTTGGAGCATGCTTTCTTAAATCATGGAGATCAAGCCACAAAGCAACATCCTCTGTGACATCAGTCCTTGCCTCCAGATTTCTGCCTTGAATTCTCCCCCTTGATTTTTCTCAGTGATATAATTGTGATAAGTATGTATAAGCCACATGAACCTTCTCCTCTCCAAATTGATTTTGATCAGTGTTTTATCAAAGCAAACCAAGACATTTACCATTGATGAATTTTGATTTATAAAGTAAGCCTAGTAAAAGAGTAACATTAAGCTACTAACAAGAGATGGTTATAATAGACGATAATAAAAGCGATTTACAATTATAAATTGTTAATTTTAGGATGTCTTATTTAGTAATTTGGAGACATGATTGACTAGATAACAAACCACAGGAAACAAAATGTGTGTGAAGAACTACTATTAGGTCTCGGAGTGGAGCCCTGCTCAGAGTTAATCCAGGCCAAGTCATCTAGATAAATAACTGCTTTGCTGATGGAGAGAGGGGTAGGCCCTGCATTGTGGGGACACTGAAATCAGCTGTGATTGTCCCACTTTTAAGCCAACAGACAGTTATAGACCAGCAATGTGCTCTGAGGCTTACAAAGAACTGTCTGATATGCAAATAATATCTAATTACCCCAAGCAAGCAACATAATGGCTCTTTTCTTGGGGAACACAAACAACAGAAGAAGGTTTCTAGGGACAGTTCAGTTCTGTAGAATCCTGTGGAGCCAGGAGACACAGGTGCACGTAGGAACAAGATCAAGTAGGAAAGATGGGTTAGGGACAGAAAGAAGCACAGATACCTTCTACAGCCATGTGATAGCTCTCAGTGAAAACCTCAGAAGAAGAAAAACATTCAAAACTTCAATTCAGAATTCCATAGATAACTGACCAGCTAGGTCAATAAATATTCCAGTTGAAGCAATAAGAAAAAAACTATAGGAAATAAAAAGGGGCCAAAAAGATGCATGAGCCCAAGTTAAAAGGGATAACATGTTTTGAATCGAAGTCTAAGAAGTGTAAGTGAGAGAAGTAATAAGCTGTATCAATATTTAATGAGATACTGGCTGAGACTGTTTAAAATTTATGAAAGTCATTAAGCTACAAATTCAAGAAATGCTATTAACCCCAATCATGATAAAAGGCTAAGAAAGTTCAGAATGTATCTACGATACAGTGCTCTGCCTAGCATGGCGAAGCCTTGGCTTCAGTCTCCAGTAATGCACACACACGTATGCATGCACTTATATATACATACATAAATATATCACACATACACATATATACACATGCATACACACATACACATGCACAGAAACACACATATACATATACATATATACACATACATATATACATACATACATATATTCATACAAACATACACTTGCTCCTGCGAATGCGTGCTCACGTGCACACATATACACACACACAAAAGAGAGAGACAGACAGAGACAGAGAGACAGAGGGACAGAGGGACAGAGACAGAGAGGTGTACAAATCAACTGATTGTAAGAGGATGAGTAAGTAGCTCGGGGGTAGGAAGAGCTGGGGTATTTAAAATGTAAACTGCATGGAGCTTAAAATGTAAAATGTATGGAATTTAAAATGTGAAATATTATTTGTGACACTGAGGGAGCCTCCAGGCCAGCATGGGAATTGATGTACCGGTAGGTCCTACAGGTATATATGTAAATTGGAGAGCCATGTGGAAAAACCATCTCACAAGTAGTTCCTGGGGAATACTGGCTTTTTATCTAACCTCCAGAAATCCTTCTATAGTTCAGCTTGAGCTCGTTTCTGCATATCCAGACTGCCTATGAGACCTAACAGGAAGTATTTTTGACGTTCAATATAAATTAAATTTTAATTAATAGATGTATGCTGTCCTTTCTAGTGCAGCCATTATTTTAACAAGGTAAAATAGTGAATGTACACTAAGCTCCTAGGGAGAAGATTTCAGAGCTAGGAATACATTAGTGCCCCGACATCTCCTGTTCTTACTGTCCTGTGATGACTTGGCATGCCTGGTCTGCAATTTATTTCCTGTGTATCTTTCTTGGTGTTTCTTAGTTTTTAAAATTTATATCATTTGCCTCCTTGTAAGACATTGTTGAAAGTTCTTTATTTTACAGATGTGTCTTTTATTGGATACATGGTTTGCAAATACTTTCTGGTTGGTCTCTGTATTTTTAACATTATCCCTTTGAAGTGGGAGATTTTGCTTTGATGGAGTCCCAGGTCTATGTCGTAGATCATAAGGTACCGCTCTACCTAAACTCTTGGCCTGACTCAAGGTTACAATGCGTTTCTCCTCCTGTTTTCAGTGTCAGAGGATGTGGCTGCACGTGATAGGCTGTTTCCTCCTCTTCCAGTTCCTGAGAAGCCTTGACTAAGATTGAGACTTTAGTACTTGATGGAATTTATCAGGGTAACCACTTGGACTAACATTTTAGAATGGTTTCTTATTGAAATTCAGACCTACATTTTGGGATTTTTTTTTTTAATTCAGTTTATTGGGACTAAAGAAATGGCTCAGTGGTTAACCACATGTGACTCTCAGAGGACTGGAATTTGAATGTGGTTCTCAGCACCCACATTAGGTAACTTACCTGCAACTCCACTTCCAGCAATCCAATACCCTCTTCTGATATTCTCAGATGCGCACACACACACAAACCACATTTTATTTATTTATTTATTTATTTATTTATTTATTTATTCATGCATGTGGGAATTTTATCTGCATGGGTCTCTTGTAGTGCCTGTGTGGAGGTCAGAAAAGGCATCAGATCCCCAGGAACTGGAGTTACAGACCATGGCAAATGGCCATATGGGTGCTGGGAACTGAACCAGGGTCCTCTGGAAGATTATCCTCTGCTCTTAACCACTTGACCATATCTCCAGACCCAAGAATCTGATTTAAAAATTTTAAGAGCTCTGGTTGTTCTGGAGGAGCCATGCTTTTTGCCCAGCACCCATATGGCAGCTCAGAACAATCCATAACTCCAGTTTCATCTTCATAGCAAAACAGTCATGCACATAAAATAAAAATAAATCTTTTTTATGGTGTGGGGTATGTGTATATGTGTGTGTGCATGTGTATGTATTTGTGTCTTATATTCATGTGAGTGCACAGGTGACATACTTGTATGAGCACATACTAAGGCCAGAACAGGATGTCAGATATCATCCTGTATAGCTCTCTACCTTGAGCAGTCTCTCAAGGAGTCTCAAACTTGCCATTCTGGTCTAGGATGCCCATTGGTGAGCTCCTGTCTGTTCCAGAGCACTGGAGCTACAGGCACAGGTAGCCATGCCTGGCTTTTTACGTGGCTTCTGGGGATGGCAGAGCAAGCACTTTAACGCACTGAGCCCTCTCGCCAGCCTTGGTTTTCTTTTAATGTCTGTAAGATCTACAATGAGCATTCTATTGTTCCTGATACCGTTAATTTGGCCTTGCTCCCTCTACTCATTAACCCAAGTTCAGGCGGATCACTTCTAGCCTTCTATGTAAATGGCCTGTTCTGTTCCCAGTTCCAGTTTTATTCCTCAGTCAGGTCTATTTAGGCTTCTTTTTGTAGATCTAAAGGTGGAAATGTGGATCAATTTACTTAAACTCTTTAACAATTCCTGATGCAAGACTTTAAAGCTATGAATTTCCCTTTAAGCGCTTCATTATCTGCTGTTTCTTGTTTTGGTCATGCTTTGTCAGTGTTGTTCAATTAAAAATAGCATGTTGATATCTTTTCTAGCATCTTAAATCCATGAATAATTTAAAAGCATACTAATTACTTCCTAATACTGAGGAGCCTTCTGGTCCTACATTTATTGTTAATTTCTAATTTCATTTGTTGGAGCCAGAATTTATTCTGTACAAAATATTCAGCTTTTTAAGTTCATGGAACCTTGTATTGTAGCCTAATACATGACTACCTCTGGGGAATAATCCATGTGAAATTAGAAGTGATGTGTGGGTATTTTTGGATGTCCATATTTTTCACAGTGGCAACTGAGTAAGAATTGGATGATGGTGCTGTTTACTTAGTCTGCTTTACTGGTGATTTTTTTTTTTTGAGTTGCTGAGAGAAGAATGTTCATCAAACTTCTAACTATGATAATGAATTTGTCATTTTTTTTCTGGGTGGTTTCTTATTTGTGTTTTTAAGATTTATTTATTTATTTTATGTTATGTATGTGAGTACACCACTGTGTCCTCAGACACACCAGAAGAGGGCATCGGATTCCAGTACAGAGGGTTGTGAGCCATCATGTGGTTGCTAGTAATAGAACTCAGGACCTCTGCAAGAGCATTCATTGCTTTTAACCACTGAGCCGTCTCTTCAGCCCTTATTTGTGTTTTTAAAAACTATGTTGTAGGACCTATACACATTTAATATATTTATGGTCTTTTTCTCAATTATATTAGTTCTTGGGAAAAACATATACTATGTTTTGATCATATTTACCTCTCCAAGTGTGTGTTTTCTGTTGTTTGTTGTTCTCAGTCCATCAAATATAACTTATGTCCATAGACTCTTGGATATGTGGCTTTCCATTGGGGTTGATCTAAAAATGGCTACACCCTTAACAAGACTGATTCTCCCACCACCTATTTGTTTCCAAGAGCTTTTTAGCTGAGGGTGAGACTTGCTATCCAACACACACACACACACACACACA
>JADRCC010579493.1:0-17581 GCA_019843855.1 Hylomyscus alleni
AAAAAAAAAAAATCAAACCTAACCAAATAAACATTCCTTAAACAAAGCAAGCAAGCAAGCAAGCAAACAAGCAAACAAAACACCCGAGTCAAGAACTCCCAACACTAAGAATGTCTGTCCTTTGGGAATCCCAGGTTCAGGGCAAGGTTTTAGTCTCTAGGTTCAGCGCCTGGCATGCTATAGTCTCAGCAAGTCTGGATCAGAAATGTAACTGATGTTAGGCTGATGCCTTAGAGCAAGAGTGTGTGTTTCCGTTTTAAAATAGCACATTCATCAAATTCCCACAACTGCAAAGCCTAGTGATAATTTTGATATCGTACGTAGAGCTTTCTCTGCTCATCCAGCTTATTATTTTGCTTCATAATTGGGGATGATGTTGCTTATTCATCCAGGGACCCACTTCCCCCTAAACAAGGGATGTTCCCTAAGTTACAGTAGAGACCTTCTCTTTGTGCTGGGGGTAGCTATCCTATCTAAGAGTTGCATTTTCCTTTCCCTTCAACTCTATACACCCATTAAACATTTTGTTTTTCCTGAAGAAGCTTACCCTCAGTTCCAACCTATAGTTACCTACTTATTTGGGAGTACAATAAGTGGCTGAGATACAAGATACTAATTATAATTGTGGGGCTGAAAGCAGGTATTTATGCTTTCACTGGTCCTTCTTAATAAGGTTAGTATAGTCAGAATAAGATATCTGTCCTAGTTTAAGATAAAATATATATTCAACTTTTTTTAATTTATTTTTTCATATTGCCATAAAGAGTAAGGACAAGCAAGTCCTGATGCGCATCAGTGCTGCTTCTGTGACAAAGAGACAGACGTAGGTGCATGGTGTTTAAAGCAGCCAGCTCACTGAAAGATGCTGAGGTTCCGGAGGGAGAGTTGTGTCAGTTGAAGATGAGCCCAGGAGACGTTTGTGAGGGAGATGTTGTCAGAAAAGCAGTAGAACATTTCCTGCCCGTGGGTGCAGTCCTGAGGATTTGTGATAGCCATGACGAAGCCTACCACCATCACCACTGCCCCGATGGGAAACATGACACAGGCCATTATCTTATCGGAGTGTGTCCTTGGTTCTTCGGATAATTTCAGATAGCACGCTGAGGGGATGATAAAAATCAAAGGAGCCGCACAGAGCACACCCTGTGTGTGGAAGACAAGACACAAGTGAATGTTAGAGATGCTTTCTTTGGGTGGTCTTTATGCATTCTGTTTTTCTGAGACAGGACTTCACTTATGTATTCAAGGCTGGCATCAAATTGACAGTGATTCTCCTGCCTCAGTTTCCCAAGTACTAGGATTATAGACCTGTAGTTTTTAAAAAACTATTACAGAAACATTTATTTTTGGAAGGGAAGGGGAAATGGCTCAGTAGGTGAAGGTAGTTGCCACCCTAAAACACAAGTTTGGTGGCTTAAGTTCCATCCCAGGAACCACCACAAATATGGAAGATGAGAACTGAGCTTCCAAAGTTGTCCTGTTTTCCACAGATGGGCCAGGACATGTGTGCGTGTGCTCTCTCACCCTTATATCACAAACACACACACACACACACACACACACACACACACACACACACACACAAGCGCGCACAATACTTAAAAATTTTAATAGTCTAGTTTTTAAAAATACTTTTTGTTGCACATATTAAAAGTTTGGTAGGTTCAGTTGAGACAAAGAAAAGAAACAAAATATTTGGAAAGACCATCTGAGTTTCTGCTTTCCAACAGAACAGTTGCAAATGAAAAACAAACAAACGATATAATGTGCAGCAAGCCTAAGGGCAGATGACAAGATGGACTTCTGGCAAATTAGAAGCCCTCTTTTTTAGTCACATCAACTTTCCTAATACTATCGATAACTCCCTGCATATATGCAGTGCCTTTCGAATCTGGGTGGTTTGTATGCCATGTGTGTACGGAGAGGGACACTGGGAGGTTTCTTTGCTACTGTGTACCGAGAAGAACATTGGGAAATTGGATGGGCATTTCTCTTTTCTCCTCATCTGTTTGAAACTAGTGCCTGTTTGTGTCAGAAGGAAAAATTTACCCCCAGGCTTCAGCATGAGATCCCATTTCTAAGTCTCCTTTCAAGTAAAGCTAAATGCATTAATTATCCTAGACAGGAGGACTAAATGACAGTAACTTGCTACCCTCTCCAGCTAGATGCCAATAAATCCAACCTAAGGGGAAACTCAGATTGAAAATTATGGGTAGCAGAGTTGTTTATTGTAAAAACACAGACACACACTGACTTCAAAGGGAAAGAGGTTTTCCCTTTCAATAGAACTCATTCTCACCAGAAACTTTGCAAATGTTGTAAATGTTCAAATTCACTATGTTTTAGGCAGCACCTAAAATTTCTGACAAACATTTCTCATTCTTCATAAGAGTTTTCTCTGTAAGGAAATCTCATTGTGGATATTAGAGGCTTACAACACAGTGCTATGGGACCCATGTGGACATCATGGGACAATTTTTGAGAAAAACTCAATTACTTTTGCATATATGAAAAGAATAACTGGATATATATTATTCTCAAACACAGCATAGTGCTGTTAATCTTTGTCCTTGTATGTCAGCTTCTAGACTTGTTAAGACAGTCTGTTACTCTGTACCTTCTGCCCTATACCTCTGCTCTTTCTCTCTACCCCCCCCAACCATATTTCTAGTCTCTGACTCTATTTGCATTTCCCTTTACAAAATAAATTCCACATAATCAACAAGATCACTCGGTTTGGTTTTTTTTTTTTTTTTCATTCTGTGTCTAGCTTGTTTTTACTTAGCATGATGCTCATGTACATGGTGGCAAAGACAGGGTTTCCTTCCTTCTTTTGAAAGCGGGATCATGTGCCATTGTGTATGCAAACTCATTCATTTGTTGATAGATGTGCAGGTTGTCTTCATATCCTAACAGATGCAGATAATGTCTCAGTGCACAAGCCATGCAGACATGTGTATGGGATGCTCAGTGAGTCAGTAAAACTTGAGTTTACAGATTGCTGGCAGCCTGGTAGTCGTTTTTTGAATTGCTTCAAGAACCTCCGGAACTTTCCCCGTAATAGATGACAACCTCCATTCCGCCCAAGGATGCACCTTTGCTACACTCCTGTCCACTTGTTTCTTGATAGTAGCACCTTTATTAAGTGTGTAATGGTTTATCAATGGTGGTTTTTACCTGCAGCTTTTTGAGAACATTACACCTGCCATCCATTTTTATGTTTTCTTGGAGGCTGTTCAGGTTATTTTCCATTTATTTATTTATTTTTTGAAAGCCATGTTCTTAGCCCTGACTGGCTTATACTCATTCGGTAGATCAGTCTGTCCTCTAACTCACAGAGATCTGCCTGCCTTTTCTTTCTGAATGAGTGTTTGGCTTAAAGACATGTGCCACCATGCCTGGCATTTATTTATTTATTTACGTACTTAATAGGGTCTCATTAACTGTACAATACTTTTAAAGGTATGCTGCATGACCAACCAGTGCAAATTGAGTTTGAAACTAGGTGATGTAAAATTATAGACTATACCATAAACATCTTCAAAAGAACAAGTTTCCCCTGGGCGGTTGTTAGCATCAGGACCAAAGCCTGTGGTGATGAATGGGTGGGCTCTGTTGCCAGAGCAACGGTCACTACATTCCCAGGATCCATTGGTCCCCTGCGCCCACCTTCACCTGTATTACGTCATAACCCATATATATTCGGGGAACACTCCTCCATCTCTCTCTCTCTCCCCCTCCTCTCTTTCCGCGCCGCTTCTCCCCCCTTCTCTCTCCTATTAAACCTCTTCCACAAGTAACTGTCTGGGCCTAGTGTGATATGTCCTGACGCGTCCCGCCGAACTAACACTTCAGCGGTGGTGGCGCACAGCACTTGGGAGGCAGAGGCAGGCAGATTTCTGAGTTCAAGGCCAGCCTGGTCTACAAAGTGAGTTCCAGGACAGCCAGGGCTACACAGAAAAACCCTGTCTAGAAAAAAACAAACAAACAAAAACAAGTTTCTCAGTACTGTCCAATAAAATTATATGTTTCATACTAAATTCCATCTCCATTCTAAAAGCATTTAATTGTGTACTATTTTATTTTTAGTTTTTACAAAAAAAAAAATAGTGACAGGTAGAGGCTTTGTGGAATCAGATTACTGAAGGTAGTATCTAAAAATGTGAAGAAAAATGGTATAGATCACACTGCCTAGGAAACGTTTCCATAGTAAAAGATACAAGAATAGGAAACTACCAAGAGGCACCAATAGTGAATCCTAATGTAAAATGTATAGGGCTGGGGAGATGGCTCAGTCACTAAACTTCTTACCATACAAGTGTGAGGATCAGAGTTCTGATCCCCCAAATTCATACAAACACCAAGGGAGCGTGGTGATTCTGCTTGTAACTAATCCTAACATGGAGAAGACAGGACTCCAGGGCAAGCCAGTTAGAGCCTTGCTATATTGGCAAGCTCTGTGTTTGATGGAGAGACCCAGCCTCAACGAGTAAGGTAGCAGAGCCGTTGGGAATGGTTGCTACATCAACTTTGGGTTTCCATATGAATGTGCATGCACACTCAAACACACACGTGCCCACATATATGCAAACATGCATACATACACATGTATTATATACACACACACAGAAAAAAATTAAAATCTGTGGGCACTGGAGAGATGCCTCGGTGGTTAAAGAGCACACACAGTCGAGTACAATAGGTCCTTCCAGAGGACCTGAGTTTGATTCTCAGCACCCACGTCATGTGACTCACAACCCCCTGTAACTCCAGTTTCAAGGAATCTGACTCCTCTGGCCTTCTTAAACATCTGCACTGATGTGCACATACTCCCACCAGCCATCAGATACATGCTCGTGATTAAAAGCAAATAAGTACATCTTTAAAAAAAAAAAGTGTCTGGAGCCATTTGCCAATTCTCTGAAGCAGAGGAAAAAAAGAGAGAGAGGAAGTCTGCCTGCCAGGCAGAGTCAAGGCAGGTCAGGGTCTGTTGGCAGATTTCCTGGCCTGCTGAGTCATGGAACGATAAGAGGAGGTGGACCTGAGGCTCAAGGTGAAGGGCTGAAGATTCTGTTGACCTTGGTGAAAGTAACAGGAGAATTTTGGGGGAGAGAACAAAGTCTTGTATATATTTCAGCAAAATTGGTTCTGTTAGCTTGTGGCTTTGCTTCTCATGGTACTGTAGTATAAAAAGGTTATGAGAAATACACTCAGGGCTGCCATGGCATAGACCTGTAGTCCTCCCATAGCTGTCTCTTGCATCTTTCTTTTTTTTTTCTATCTTTCCTATAGTCATCCTCACTCCCCCTCAGACTTAGTACTGGTCCCAGTACAAATTTTTTTTTAAATAAATAAATAGATAGATAGGTTGTTTCTCCCTCTAGCACTTGAATAGATATAAGGATTTATGAAAGGCACATAACAAATAAAAAATAAATGATCAAGTGGCTGAAACTAAATGGACTGAGAACTGTCAACAAATACTTTGAGTTAAGTTGTGGAAAATATTATGGAAATAGTGGGGGCCACTGCTGAGGATGAGAGCTGGTCTCACCAGGCTCCTTGCTGCTGCTGCCCAGGTAGGAGGATCAGCCTACCAGGCTGGCCCCGCTGGCATAGGCCTCAGGTGCCTGGATTTGCAGCCTTGGTGTCCCTAGTCCTATGCATCAGTCCCATTTAGGTGACTGCACTGAGGAGGGGCACCCAGGCACTAGGTGACAAGTGTGACCCATTTCTGAGAGTCCCTGCCTCTGTTCCTGCTTTTACCCCTCAAGGCAGTGAAGTATGTGGTTTCTCTGGGTATGGTGACAGAGCTTCTAAGGTCCTCAAAGGCCCTGCAGGGTCCAGCCTGCCAGCTGCTCCTCTCTAGTAGCCAGAAAGGGCAAGAGGATTGAAGGACAGGATCCTTGCTCTTTAAGAGAGAAAAGCTACGCTGGAGGTATATGAAATGATAGCTGGTGATCTAAAGGTGAACCTGAAGTCCCTTTCTGCTTGCTATTGGTCCTTGCCTTCTTAGCAGGCCTCCAGAGTATACCTAAGGACCCTTGTGGCTACTTCTCAGGAAGCACAATGCCCTGCAGGCTCCGCCCCCTCCTGTGGAGTCCATATTTGCCTTGTTCCTATTTCCTTTGGCTCTTCCAATGAGCACTTCCGGATCTCCCTGAGTCCCTAGAGCTTCTCTTATCCCTTCCTCTGTCTTCTTCCTCCTCCATTGCTGTGAATATTTAAAAGCAGAAACAAACAAACAAACAAACAAAAGAAGACAAAAAATTATCTATCTTTTAAATTTCTTTATAATCAACTGATATTCATGACATTTATATCTTATCTTAGGAAAAAGATAAAAGGTTTCACCCTAGGAAGTATGCCAACTCAGACTTCACCCTAGGAAGTATGCCAACTCGGACTCTGGTTTTCTCACCTAATGATGATTATGTTTCTCTGGGTTCTCATGGCTGCTCTCTTTTGCTAAGCAAGCAGTACACAGTGCTTTGGGGGCTGGTTCCTGTGGCCACAGCACCAGCTCGCTCTTTCTTTCTTTCTTTCTTTCTTCCTTCCTTCCTTCCTTCCTTCCTTCCTTCCTTCCTTCCTTTTTTTTCCCGTCTCCCCCCCCCCTCTGTACCACAAGTAGTAGAAATCTATAGGGCCCAATTACTGCAAATACATTCTTCCCCCTAACAGCAACATCCAGTCAAAATGCTGGGTGGAGTCTTGCAACAGAACAGGTCAAGGACTTTTCTTTTCTTTCCCTCTAAAATGGGTTCTTTAAAATTGAGCTGATCTCTGCTTTGAGAATATTTCATTGCTGTTCTCTGCTATGAAAACAGTGAAACCAAGGGGACAATTTAAATGGCCTTTGGATTTTACCAGGTAACACAGTTTTACCAATAACAGTATTTTTCTAATTATGCTTGTTCTGATTCTAACACTTACCTCATCTCTGTGGGGGATTGTGATATCTAAAACACCACCACAGAGAAGGGTTTCTAAAGCACTGCAGTTAGTGACCTGACAAGGCTCTCGTCATTCACATCCATTCACAGAAATTCTATTAATTCATATGAAAACCATGAACAAAAAATGAACGCAAAAATCTTTACTCCCAACTTACTTCCAGCCTGGTGTTTATTTTAGTCCATTAAAAATCATTTCATGTGTAGCATGGATTATTCTTAAGCTTACTAAAGATAGATTTAATCTCTCCCTCTCTTACTTCCCCCACCCATCATCTTGTTCTATGCTGTGTATAGGACCCAGACCCTTGAATAAGTTAGAGAAGCATTGAATCCCTGAGCTACATCCCCAGATTTTGCATGTGCAATGAATGTTATATGTTTGTACGAATGTTGACGTGCTCATGCATGTGAAGGTCAGAAGATGACCTTGGGTATTCCTGTTACATCAATCTCTACCTTATTCTTGTGAGGCAGGGACTCTCAATTGAACCTGAAACTTTATGTTTCAGATAAAATGACTACCTACTGGGGCTGGAGCGATGGTGTGGTAGGAAGAGCACTTGCGACTCTTGAAGAGGGCCCAAGTTCAATTCTACGCACATACATGGTAGCCTACAGCAGCCTCTATCTCTAGATTCAGAAGATTTGGTGCCTCCCCCGCCCCCATTCCATCTTGCCTCTGAGGGTACCAGACATCCATCCACTTACATAAGTGCAGGCAAACCATTTATACACATTAAAATAAATAACATTTTAAAAACAAATATGATCACCTGGCAATATGGCTCAGTGGGCAAAAGTGTTTACAGCACAAATCTGACAGCTTGAGTTCAGTCCCCCAGATCCATGGTGGCAGGTGATAACCAACTCCCAAAACACTGTCCCCTGACCCTTATGTATATATACAGTGGCAGACACGTGCCTGCCTGCTCTCTTCTTGCTCACTGTCTCTCAGTCTCTCTCTCTCTTACACACACACACACACACACACACACACACACACACACACACCATGCATGCATAATGAGTAAATAACTTGAAAACGTTTTTTTAAAAAAGTAAAAAAATAAACATTGGGAACTCAAATCAGATAAGTCATAAACCCAAGAAGACCAAACAAGAAGACCCAGGATAGTTGTGACTTGGCTGAGAACTAGGCCCATGTATTTGAACACTTGGTCCCCAGTTAGTGCTGCTGTTTAGGAGAGTCACAAGTCCTTTATGAGATGTGTGTCCCAGTGGAGGAAATACACCACTGGGGGCAGGCTTTGGGGTTTTATAGCCCTCAACCCATTTCCTGTTCTCTTTCTCTCCCTCCCTCTCTCCTTCCCTCCCTCTCTCTTTCCTGTATAAGTGGATGAAATGTGGCCAGTCTGCCACCTGAATGCCAGGCTGGCCTCATCCTCCTGCTGCTGTGGCTTCCAGTCATGATAAACTGTGAGCCAAAATGACACTTTGTCAGAGTATTTGATCATAGCAGCAGAAAAGTAACTATCAGACCTCATTATTTTGGACATCTCTACACTATAGTTAAAATGTTAATGCTACCTACAAGACTGTGAGACATGTTGTCTTATGTGTGTGTGTGTGTATGTGGTGTGTGATAGATATACATATTTTCCTTAATTTCTTGCTTCTATTCTAGTGGATACTCTTGTGTCTATGTATGTTTATATAACTTGGTCCTAAATAGTTTGGTAAGTAAAGATAATTCAAGGACAGTACAAATACTATGTGTTCAAAGTTCTTATATAAAAGTTATTTCATGAGGTTAAATGGAAACCATTCACAGGAATTAAGATTCCTATATGATTTGATTTCTGCCATATGTTTTAGAGATGAGGTCTTACCACACTGCTCATATTAGGTTCAAGTGGTCCTCTTGCTTAGTCTTCTGAGAAACTAACTACCTGGGAATATAGGGTTGCATAAACATATCAAAGTAAGGCTTTTTTTCTGTTGTTGTTGTAATGGAAGATTCCCTAGGGTCCCCAGTGTCTGGGGCTTGGGGGAGATGGAGAATCTCCCTTTCCATGTTATCTGATGTAAGAAAAGTCCAAATTATTTGCTCCTCAACAGACTATTTTCCTCCTTTCCTCTGGAGCTTGTAGTCACATTGGCATTAAGCTAGCATAGGGATATGAGCATGAAGGATAAGCCTTCAGTTATCCCACAATTCTCATAGCTGGAGGTGTAGGTATGATGAGCTGCATCTCTCCTGTGTAACTCTGTCATCCCTGTGGCACATGACCAGGAAATGGCAACTAGATTCTTTTTGATTAGAAATCCTGTAAGACTAATGTAAGGGAAGAATAATGACCTTTCAGTGGTGGCTTTCATTCATTGCTATCTCATCAAAGGACACCATTATCCTAGCTGGATGAAATAGAATAGAATCATTCTTCATGTGCTTCTTCATCCCTCTATGTTCCCAATGGAATCTGTCACCAAAGTGTGTTAATTTTGTATGGTTTTGTGTGTGTGTGTGTGTGTGTGTGTGTGTGTGTGTTCTTCATCATCTACAGAGTAGCTAAACTTTCATGTTGGTGAGAAAGGTTCGATTTTTCTTATTTCCTTCTGTCACTGTATTCCTGCTCTGTAATACAAAGCATTGCTCAATTACTATATGGTCAATGAATAAATGAGTTAGAAGTTGCACTTGGCAATAGTCTTTGTAGGGTTTAGACAGACATAGAAAAATAATCATTGAAGGAGAAGGAACAAATGGAAAAGATAAGGCAAAGGACAAGAGGAAAGATCGATATGGCATAGTTACAGGCTAAAAATAAATCTAACAACTAAGGGAGCCTTGGGAGAAGTACATTGGAAATAAGTTTCCATAAAGGCAAGGGCTGGGTTATAGGACAACAGCATTTCCAATTGCTTTGAAAGAAATGGATTAGTCTATACAGGACACAATGGAGACCATTCACATCTGAGTGGTATTAGAAATGACAAAAGTCTAGGGAGAGAAAAATATCTAAAGAAAAAGAAATTTGGGTCATCCAAAGCAATTATGTGATTGTAATAAAATTTTCTTCCTTCTATAACTCCACTAGATATTTAATCAAGTGGATCAAGTTCACTAGATATTTAAATTCCACATCTGGTGAAGAGTTTAGTCAACTTGAGAAATGCCTTTATAGTACAGGGACAAGACTTGCAACCATGGAAGCTCTGGCACAAATTATATGTGTCCATAAACAGCAGAGTATCGTCATTACCAATATATATCATTATGTTGTGAACAGATTTTCATTATACTTCAGAAAGCAATACTTAAAAAAAAAAGAAAAGCACATTTTGTATTAAGTGGGTGAATTTTAAGAAAGGAGGGAGAAATCATTCAATATACTTACATTGAGTTCTAAAACTATTCCAAGGCAATCAATCAGCAATGATACCAGCGTGGCTGCGGTAACGATAACCACTGTTAAGATGGTGTGCAACACTGATGAAAGAGTTCCACCAAAAAACACATTGGCAATTACCTGGCAAAGAAACAGATCAGACTGAGAGATGCTCTTGAGGCTTACTGGAATCACAGTAGCACTATGACTGTGTCAAACACTACCAGTGAACCATAGGTCACTAGGAACATTTCTGTCTTTCCAAAGTATTTACATATTCACATACATAGCAATAAGTATCCTTTACTATGTCCTTTGTCAGTTGGTATCTTATGCTGTAGACCCAGAGCATGGCAAGCCAGTGTTCTATTTTTTAAGGGTAAGAAATCTCTTGGATTGTTGCCTTATCCTTCTTGAGCTGGTAGGGGTATCACTAAAACAAACCACAAATACCAACTGATTATTTAATGGCCTCTAAGGAAGGTGTTGGATTTACCCTTTTCATGATACTGAATGAGTACTATCCTATGAAATAAACACTATGCAAATAAAACCCACTAAGAGGAAAGACAAACTAAAACAAGTTCATCACTATTTTCTATGAACACACATACCAGGAAGCTAATCTCTAGTCACCTATTGGATATATCCCACTCTGATAAATTTACAGTAAGAAGATATCTAAGGGATGATTCTTGTTCTCAAAAATTGACATAAGGCCCATAACTTTTATAAAGAAACAAATAGAGAACAGTTTGCGGCAGAATGAAAAAGACTAAATAAAATTTAGAAGGCTCTCCAGTTGTCTAGGATGGTCTAGTGTGGGAAGTAGAGAAATTCCTGAATGAGCATATAGGGAGCTGATGAAGACTCCAGTGGATGTGTAATAGTGACTTGAGCACAGCCATGCCAAGGACCCCAATGTCTCAGACCAATGGGATTGGCCAACCCTTCCCAGGGTCAATATGCAATTGTTGACAGAAAGTGTACTCTGTCTCAGGTTCTTCCTCTCAGGTGTTTACAGCCTAAGACCTCCTCCAGGATGAGCTAATCCCTTCTCCTTACCCTGTATATAATAAGCACATTCATTTCTAGGTTTGTCATAGTAGGTGTCTTCAGACCCCTACCCACCCAACTCCAGCTTTTCTGTGTGTTGGTATTTTTTCATTCCTATGTCACCCCAGGCAGGTTTTTAGAACCATAGCACACAGACACGACAGTTTCCTTTAAAGTACTCCTCTTTATGCCATTGTTGAAAGGTGAGTGACCTCTCTGAGCTTGAGGCGGGGATAAAATTTAGAGTAGAATTATAAGTTGAGGCCACAGGCTACAGAAAAGCAAAGGAATGAGGATGTTATCTATGGAAGACAGAGAGAAGAATCTGAACAGAGTGGTGACCATGTGCAAAATCCCAGAGAAACAAGAATTGTCATTTGAGGAAGGGAGGGCTAGGTGCTGGGTACCATGAAGATGACATGTGTTGAAGAATCATCCAGACAGATGATATCCCCACAGATCAGCTGCTCCAGTGCTGCTGGTAGAGACCTAATGGTGATACTAATAATTATAGATGATATGAGTCTGATGCTTCCCCAAATTCATCTTCTTTAAACACAACTCTTCCATGCATCTCTAAAATGAGATTATGAGGCTGAAATAACCACTTAGGCATGATAGTGAAGGATATATGTCATGGCAAAGAATCTTTTTATCCTCTTTAGGTGTGCCTGGCTATTTTACCTAGGAAGAGAAATAGTTGTGTTTATGTTGGTTCTCTGTGTGTATGTGTGCAGACAGCACCAACAACTAGTGAGATTCATGTAGTATCCTGCATGGTATAGGCTACCAAGGTAAAGATCTTGTTTCATTCTGCTTTCCTGTCATGGCAGCTAGAATAGAAACTCCTTTCCCCACAGGAAAGACAGAAAGGAGCTGCAGGTGAAGTGACTCAAACCATCCACATACCCTTGTCTAGAAGCCATCTGTGATGGTTTGTATATGCTCGGCCCAGGGAGAGGCACTATTAGAAGGTGTGGCCTGGTTGGAGTAGGTGTATCACTGTGGGTGTGGGCTCTAAGACCCTCATCCTAGCTGCCTGGAATTCAGTATTCTGTTAGCAGCCTTCAGATGAAGATGTAGAACTCTGAGCTCCTCCTGTGCCATGCCTGACTGGATGCTGCCATGTTCCTGCCTTGTATAATGGACTGAACCTCTGCACCTGTAAGGCAGCCCCAATTAAATGTTGTCCTTGTAGGAGTTTCCTTAGTCATGGTGTCTGTTCACAGCAGTAAAACCCTAACTAAGACACTATCTAAGCCTACACCATCTGTTCCTGTTAATCTGGAGAACCGATCTGAACCTCAAGTATAGGGCGGATGCTGACAATAGCTAGCAAAGCTTTGGAAGGATCTGGAAGTTGAAAGTCCCACAGAAAGTAAGCCTTGGTTCACTCCTCCCTTCTGTGAAGGAAGAGCACTAGCATTGGGTTATGCCATTGGTGAACCTGGGTGTGACTGGAAAGAATGCACAGTACTGAACATCCCCTGCCATGTCTCAGCACTGCCTCTCATTGCCAGAACTGGCCTACAGGGAGAAACCAGCAGCCTTGAGAAGCCTGCGGATTAGATAGGGAATTTAAGGCTCTGTTGGTGGTTTGCTTCATACATTACACTCATTCACACAGCACACTGTGTAAACAGCTTGTAGGAATAGATCCTGACTAAGCCCTTTTCATAGTGATTCTGAAAGAAGCTCTCTGAGCCAGGATGGTGGGTGCTCCTACTCAGCATACTGGATATCTAGCCAACGGCATTAAAGATTCCTAACAAGCCATGTTACCCAGTTGTACACAAGAATAGATTCTCTTCCATTTACATAACTACCTGTATTTGTAACTATGTAAAATTTATATAAAACATTTATATATCTGTAGATATCAAAATATATCTGTAGACTTATAGTTTTAAGTTGAAGTTTGATTCCTCATGGCCTATAATATTTTAAATATATAAATATATTATATGTAATATATTTATATATATGATACTATATTATATAAATATACATTATTATATAGTAAATATAAAATAAAATCAATTATTATGGCCTATGGTAAATAAACAATGACTTATACAACATCTTGGCAAAATATAATTTTGGAAACAATGTCTTTCATCCTTAAGTTATTTTTTTGATATTCCATTAAAAGTAAAAGCTGTTATTTTGATTTGGCTGTCCTAAAGGTTGCTACCCATTTGGTAAAGAAGTGGTATTTTGTATTTATGAGCATAATTTATAGTTACAACATGTGAAACATTTTATTCTGTAAATATTTGAATATATATTTGAATGAAAATGAGGTCATGACTACTTCTAGGAATGGTTGAGAAGAATATTGTTATTATAGATATGAGAGAGAACAAACAGCCAGAAGCATCTTCAAGAGTCCAGAGCAGAGAGAGCAAGAAGCACACTAAACATGGCTAATAGACTAAAGGGGACCTGAGAGGAGAGACAGAGGTGAGAAAGCAAGAGAGGGAGAGGAAAGAGAAAGGAGAGAGGGCAAGCAGTCCAAGAGAGGAGCCAAGGACAAGACACCAAGAGAATATGTGACTGAAATGGCTGGATTGTATAAGAATCATAAGGGATGGGGGTGAAGTTGGGGAGTCTAGAGAGGTTAAGGGTGGCGGGTAGGGTGAGAAGTGTGGAGGGGAGAAGTGCCAGAGGAGCCCCAGATTTTGTGAAAAATGCCAAGTCTGGCAGCCTATGCCTACTTTGATATGTTAATGGGTACCTCAGTTGGCCATTTGTCCTTGGAATCTAACTATATCCATCTGACGCTTCATAACTTAATGAGAAGGCTGTATGGATCTACCCGCTGTCATCATGTGTTTGTGGATCTGCATATTGAATTGTCTGTGTCTTCCTAAGGGCAGTAGAACCTATGCTTGCTTACCTCTCTGGTCACAAAGCATTCAATCGGGTAAGTCAAAATGACCGTGATACCATAACAAAACCTCCCAAAGGTCACGAGGTCATCACTTCTGCAGTAATTTTCAAACAAGTCTCCTGGAGAACAAGAAAATAGATTTATTTGCAATGTATTGGGGATATCTAACCAATGAGATATTTCTTTGTACAAAAGTGGTAGTCAATACACACACACATACACATATATGTATATAAGTATATATAGATATGCATATGTATATATACATATATGTATGTATGTATGTGTGTGTGTATGTATATATATATATATATATATATATTTCATTTCATATCATTAAAATATAGATTACCAGGTCTAAGTATAGCATACTGCCTTTAGTAGCACCAGGTTTATTCTCTATGATTAAAACTAGTGTATGTTCTACTTGAAGGTAAACTTGTCACTGGTAGAGTTCTTATTTGTTTTTGGTACATTTGCCTTAAAGTTGTGCCAACTTCTGAAAAAAAAAAACTTTGTCCATTGTTTTGTTTTTTTCTCTTCCTTTTAATAACAGAATCAACTCCCTAAATTCTTATGTGTTAGCCTTTATAAATGGCTTCTGGTCTTTGTTTCTGGTGACTGTATTATTTTTAACAAATGTCTATTTAAATAAACAAATTTCTCTTTGAAAGGCTATCTTTAGCTTGAGGACGGCTCCACAAGGAAGAGGAGAAGCAGGGTACGTGGGAGCTGGGTTTCCTGCGCGTGAGGTATGCAGGTCCTGATCACAAACCCAGGACCACACCAAGGAATTCCAAAGATACACTGTCTTTCCCGACACACATGGCACACCCAAATGTAAATGTATATTTCACTGGTTCAAAATTAAAAAGGGGGGGGCAGTTCCAGGAACAGACATTAGCTTTATTTTCAAACCAAGTAATAAACCATATATATCTTATGCTAGTTCTTAATGAGATTTAGTTTGTTTTCAGAAGTCTATGAAGAAAGGCAGGGCTCTATTCTCAGATCATACGCCAGCACATACTTGCTGAACATAGCCTTCAGGCCTCTTTATTTCCTGAACATAACATGGTTTAAGTGTGCACATAGCAGTTGCCTTTTTTGAATTAAAAAATCAGACAGAAGCCACGTATTTTATGACACTGTTTCAGAAGAGCTTGTTTTTATTAAAGAGTGAGGAGGTAACCTACTTGCACATCCTCTTTTTGAGACACAATTTAAGTAGCCATGTTCTTTCCCTCCAGCAATGGCACCAGATGTGTGTTACCTTTCTGCTGCCCCTTCTGGGCAGGAAACGATGACAGCACAAAGCAGTAGTAGCAGAAACAAAGCAGAAAACAAGCTTCAATGTTGATTGAGGGGTCAACACTGTGAGAAACCCAAGAACGGAGGTTCCCATCACTAACCACTAATAACTAGGTCCTGCATCTCTCTGAAGCTCTATGGAATAGCAATAGGCTTCTAGACTTCCCACGGCCTTACTGGCTTAAATTTACCTGATGAACAATGGAGTGTGTAGTTTACACAAACAAGACCAGATCGACTGTAAAGTATATTTTATTTGCCAAATGTAATTGTCGTCTCCAAGGCTTACTGCCTCGGTCTGCAAACCTAGGCCTAGTAGTCCTGGAAGCTTTTAATCTCTCTCCAATCTAATCTAGGCCTAGAATGGTTTCAGCCTCTGAGACTTGCTGCTGAATGAGCTCATCCCTGCTTCCTAGTTCTTTCTGATCTCTGGTTGGCTGGTTCACATCAGCTGTTCTAGCTCAAACTCCTCTCCAGTTGACTGATTCATCTGGCTTCTCTTGGCTTCTCTTGAATTGCTCTGTGTGGCCTCATACTAACTTTGATATTAATATATTAATATTCTTATATATTAGAATATATTGATATTCTAATCTTTTGGCTCATTCTCATTCTCTGGCTTGTTCTGTTTTCACTTGTGTCTAGCTTGTTCTTTCATTACAATCTGTCTCTGTACAACTGTCCCAGTAAAACTGCCTTCTCTCCTTTTCTATATGGCTCTCTCTTAAGTAGTTTTTATTTCCTCTCCTTGTGAGAATTGAGCATAACCTATTCTGTCAAACCTTTCTCTGATTTATCACTATGTCTGCCACTCAGTTAGACATCACTTTCAAACATGGATGCTTCCTTCTACAGACTAACTTTATCTTCATTGTTTGGGATTAAAGGTAGGTACCAAGGGCATGACTGTATTCCAGCCAGAGGGATTAAAGGTATGTGTCAAGGGCTAAACCACACCACGACTAGAAACAAATTTTCCCAGTAAACAACACAATCTTGAGGCTCACAGTGGGATCAAATATCCTCTGTAACAATTGACCTAAAGAGAAATGAGCTAAAGAAGCAATGTTGGCTGATTCCAGCCTGAATATAAGTGTGTTTCAGGGAATTATAGTGAAGAACAAACAAAAACCAAGGCAGAAACAATGACATCAAATACCTGCCAGCTTTTTTTGTATGGAGATGTATGTGAGAGACAGAGAGTGTGTGAGTGTGTATATGAATATATGTAGTATATGCATATATGTGTGTGAGTATATGCATAGACTATGGAGGCCAGAGAACATCAGGTATCCTGCCAATCATGTTCTGCCTTATTATTTTTGACTTAGAATTTCTCACTGAAGCTATGCTGACAGCTAGGAATCCCAAGTGATCTTAGTGCCTCTTCCTCATGCCCACGAATAAGGACATGCACACGTGGCCACACTCAGCTTAAAGAGCCTCAGTCACGCTTTTCTTTATAGGACAGAGTACTACTATATAGCACAGTCTACATATCCCCAGCCTTAGCTTCCCGTGTGTTGTGTTGGGATTATAGACGCTAGTGACTACATACAGCTGCCATAAATATTACAGCATGGCAATTACCCATGCTAAAAACACTACAAAGATGTCACTAGCAAAAACAGGGAGACAACCGGGCAGTGGTGGTGCATGCCTTTAATCCCAGCACTTGGGAGGCAGAGGCAGGCGAATTTCTGAGTTCAAGGCCAGCCTGGTCTACAGAGTGAGTTCCAGGACAGCCAAGGCTACACAGAGAAACCCTGTCTCGAAAAACCAACAAAACAAAACAAAACAAAACAAAAAAGAGGGAGACATTTTACAAACCAAGGTTACCATCAATGCAGGAGCCCTTAGGCCATTCAACTTGGCATACAATGTAGAAATAGTGACTGCTACCTGGCAGTGTTTGAAACAGTTCTTATCAAAACTTTCAAGGTTGCTTTTAACTGTACTATCCTGGAGCAGGTAGAACACACACACACACACACACACACACACACACACACACA
>JADRCC010579511.1:0-21113 GCA_019843855.1 Hylomyscus alleni
TTATCAATGAAAAGAGTTGGAAAATTGAATTATATTGAAATGGATAGTGTTTGTTGTTTTGTAGTTCCTACTTCTCCACCTAAGGATGTGACAGTTGTGAGTAAAGAAGGAAAACCTAGAACCATAATAGTGAACTGGCAGCCTCCCTCTGAAGCTAATGGCAAGATCACAGGTAAGGCACCTTAGACGATGCACTGTTCCAAGCAAGCCCTGTGTAGTCAGTACAAGTGGGAATGGGAACCTGGCTTGGTCCTTGTATGGAGTGCAGTGAGTCATGTTGGTCCTTGAAATTGAAGCAGGAGAGTACAGTCTGCCCAGAGTAGCATGGAATTGTGTGTCCAGTCAGTGGTTTTACTTAACAGTATGTGGTGGGACGGAATATGCTAGACAACCTGTTTTTCTACTGCAGCTTGTTTATTTTCCATAGAGGTGTCCACTCCCCAGGTGACGTGCTTTGAACTTGTGTGTCCAGTTTTTCTGGAATTGTATGGACTGTGCTTTTCTACTTTCAAGCCCCACCAAATCCCATTAGGCTTTTAAACCACCACTAACAGCCCAAGGCCTGTCGCTTCAGGTTTCTGTGCTCTTACTAGTAGAGTTAGAAGCTTGAATTACCCTAGGCCTACCAAGGAACTCAGGATTCCCCCAGCAACTCCCCTTAGGACTTCAAGAGAAAGTTCCCATAGTAGGATACTGGCAGCTTTTTGGAACCTGTGCTGCATTCATTAGGAGTTTGCTAAAGAGGCAACTACCTTCTGAAATATGAGGAAGGTGGCCTAAGGACTCAAAGTGTATTTTGTTCCTGTAACTTTCCTTGTCTCTCTGTTTTGTTTTGGGTTGTTTTTTGTTGTTGTTGTTTTGTTTTTTGAGACATTTTTTTTTTAATTTGTATCCCTGACTATCCTGGAACTCTCTCTGTGACTAGGCTGGCCTCTAACTCAGAGATCTGTCTACCACTTCCCCCAGTGCTGGGATTAAAAGGGTGTGCCGCCATACCTAGTATGTCCCTGTGACTTTAAGGTATCTTTTCATAAATCCTAGTCCTTATATCATTTTCTTAGGTTCCTACTTTGCTTCTTCTATAAAAGAAGCAAATATAACTTGACTCAGATTACATTTTGCTTTGTCTTTTAAAACCTTAAATAATACATCACTTTTTTGTAGTGTAGATCAGGAAGGCTTATGTTTGTGAGGCTTCCTGCCTCATTTGTGGGAATTGAGTGCCCCCTGGTGGAAGTATCTGGTGACAGCCTCTGGTATCACCCATCCTTAGAACTTTGTCAGAGGTTTTCCAATCTGTCGAACATTTTTCTCCTGGGAAGTGATTTCTGTTGAATCTAATTGAGCATGTCATGCCATTGCAGAGTCTCAGAACTACATTATTCTAAATCTGGGCCCTCATGGTACTTTATTCATATACTGTATCATAGACATTTATTGACTTTCTGATTGTAAAAAGAAAAGCAGAAATGGGATCTCTTTTTCTATTAATTGCGTGGGACAGGTTACATCATCTACTACAGCACAGATGTGAATGCAGAGATACATGACTGGGTTATTGAACCTGTTGTTGGGAACAGACTGACTCACCAGATTCAAGAGTTAACCCTTGACACACCATACTACTTCAAAATCCAGGCCCGGAACTCAAAGGGCATGGGACCCATGTCTGAAGCTGTGCAGTTCAGAACACCTAAAGGTAAAGCTCCGTGAGCCGAGGGTTTTAACATGTTGTCTATAGTGGGACTGCAGCATGTGGAGACTGTGGGTAGTGTGGAAAGCACTGGTGATGGACTTGCCAGCCTCACTGTAAAGACTTTCAAAGTATTCCTCTCCTACTCACTGGGCACCAAATTGGTGCTCTCCCAGTCCACCTAAAAGGGAACGTTGGCTCTACATATCTGGACAGAAGAATTACAGTGATGTCTTAGTCTCTATCAGAGAAATCAGACATGATTCTTTAGGTTTCCATAGAGGTAGTTATACTGCACAACCTTGTGACAGATGTTTTCAGCACACACAGGCTCTTAGCATAAAAAGTTTATATGTCAACTTTTGTGGACGATGAGGTTAGAAGGAGCCTTTTATGTAAAGCTTGAGAATGAATATAAAATTGTAAGCCAGGTAAGCTCAGGCCAATAAAATGGAGTTGGGTACTGAGACTGTGGAGATGTGAAAACCTAAACTTCTTTTCTATTGTCAAGTTACTTGGAAGTTTGTGGGAATTTTATTTTTTCCTTTAAGACTTCTGTCTGTCCATCTTCAAAGCTGGTGATCCTTGCTCTTTTTCCTCTTCCCCTGTGCTTGACCTGTCAGCGGACTCCTCTGACAAAATGCCTAATGACCAAGGTAAATGAGTAGATGGCCTCTCATTTTTTTTCTCTTTTGCAACATATTATTAGCTTTTTGTTTCATGTTTCCCCCTGAAAATCAGTATTTAAAACCACACACCTACTTATTGGCCAAAGTAGAGCTGAGTCCATGTTTATAGCCCTTTGGATATCTGAAAAGCTAAGGGATTCACTTAGAAGCTAAGTTACCTAGTGGAAGAAAATTGAGTAGAATAAACTCAAGATTGGCATTAAGTGAAGATCAGGCTATCCTTAGGAGTCAAGATGCTAAAGTATAAACAGTGATAAGTATTTTGGGGCATAAGGTGGCCAGTAGAGCAACCTTTCATATTTGTGGCATTTAGGATTTTATTTCTTTATGTGAAAAATTAATATCAAAATCAGTAAATACCGTATTTCCCTTCTGAAATACATAATCTTGTTACATATGTGCTTATCTGTGACCAAGGGTTTCTTATTTTGCAATATGGGAATTTACAGCTCCTTCTCTGTTTCTCCCTTAAACATTAAGTGAGACCATTTTTATAAAAGGATAGAAAGTGTGTGGCATTGACACTTAGGCAGGACGAGCCCTAATGCCACCAGTCCTGAAAGCCTGGGTCGGCAGGTTTTCCATTGTAATTGCTCTGGTGGCATTTTAGCTGCCCGTAGTGATCTTTATCTCTAAGAAACGAGCTAAACATAGATTTCCATTTAACAGTAGTAATCAGAAATGCAGGTTTTTGGATCTTAGTTAATGTAAGAGTCAGAACAAAGTATTGAGTTTCATGGCTTTGGACATTGTTTGTATTCTACAAGTCTTTTTTGTACATGGGAGAAAACTTTTTTTTTTTTTAAGCATAGAAGCATGAGATTTCATAAAGCATTACATTGAATATGCAGAGAATGTAAATATGCTATGCCCTTTCATTTGATAACCATTATGCAACATTTTGCTGTTCTATGCCTCTAGTATTCAAAATTCTTCACCTGTTGGTATTTAGGATACATCCTTTGAATTTATTTGTTATTCTTTAAATGTTAAAGAAATTATTGAGAAATGCAGGAATATAAGCCAGTTAATACTTTGACAAACAAAGCGAGTTCACTGTCAGTGTTTTGTTTGGTTGGTTTGTTTGTTTGTTTACGTGATGTGACATTCTGGAAAATTTGAATAGGAAGAACTTAAAATGCTAAGTATCTCTGCCAGTTAGATTTTTGCCTGACGTAATAGAATATGAAGAACAACTGAAATCTTGAGGCCCACATAGTGTCACTTGAGAGATATGATAGCCTCTGAAGTAAGAGGATGAAGTAATTAGTAGGAACAAAAGAAAAGGGGTCAGAGACTAAATTAAATCCTAGAATATGTCCTAGAAATCCTGAGACTATACCATAGGAGCCAAGAACTTCTGTTCCTTTTTTATATAGATTGTTGGCTTCTGAGAACATACCAAACATTATATTTAGCCTCTAGATTTATTCTATTAAGTGAACTACTTATACAACCTTATATTTGGGTTCCCATTGCTTCTTTTAAAGTGTGGTTCTTTATAAGAGGAAAGAGGAATTGACATTAACTCTAATGGTTTGCAGAAATAAATGTATTTATACATTTCTAGTCAAGCTTTATTTGTGAAAATATCTCTTATAAGTGTTTACTAGAGCTCCGTGTGCTCTACCTTCACAAAGAGGAAGAGGAGCTCCTTCCCTGCATTTATGATGTTTGTAATAGTTAACATTTATTGATCATTTACTACACACCAAGCAGTATTCACAATGTTTCCTCTTAAATTTCCATTTGGTCTTGGAAATAGAGGCCTAAATGACTAATTAAATGACTTGCCTCACAGCAAAGAACTGCCATGTAGTGGATCTGGTGTTCATGGACAGTCTTTTGTTTGTTTGGTTGGTTGGTTTTTTTTTGAGACAGGGTTTCTCTGTGTAGCCCTGGCTGTCCTGGAACTCACTCTGTAGACCAGGCTGGCCTCAAACTCAGAAATCCGCCCGCCTCTGCCTCCCAAGTGCTGGGATTAAAGGCATGCATGACCACTGTCATGGGCAATCTTGTAAGCACTGTGTGCCATCAATGGTCAGGAGCAGCTTTTACTGTTTATGCTTGCTGGCCTCTTTTCAGGAGCTTGCAGCTGCTTTCTGGCTAGTAACTTTGAACTGAGAAATATCTTTATGGAGGAAGGGCTTCCCTAAGCATTTTACTATAAACATGAAGAAAGCGAGAGACTGGAAACCAAGAATAAGGATTATAAAACAGAAATAAAGCCTGGAGTTTGTCTCCTGTGGTCTGCTGCTGGGGAGACCTCAGACCTGAGTCGGCAGCCTGGCTTATTTGAACCTGTGACTATGAGAGATCAGATGACAGGGACCTTTGTAAGCAACTGGAAGGAAGGCTTGGGTTTTGTTTCTGTTGTTTAATATGTAAGTAACAGAATCTGATTTGAATCTCTGCTTACCTTCCTGCTCTTGCTTATGTTAACTTTATACTTGGAAGGAAACTTCATAATCTGGGGGGGAAAAAGTCAGAACAATACTGATACTAGCCAGGCCAGATCAGCATCACCATGTCCTTTGGAGAGTATAATTGTTTGGTACAAGCATCAGGCTCACTTACTCCCTTGGTCCCTTTTGTTTTAAAATAATCTACTACCACATGTCCTCCCTGACCATCAATTCCTGGGCTAGAGAAATGGGGAGGGGGTTCCCCCACTTCCTGAACAGCAGATTGGAGGTCAGGTCATGGCCTTGAAACAGAGACACCAGTCTTGGAGATACCTCCGTAAACTGCAAGCTGTGTCTGTTTACCTTGGCACACAATCTGTGGGTTCCCGTTATTTGTGTTGTTTCATTTTCTAACAGAGTAGACGGGAGTGTTTTGTTTTTAGGAAACACTCAGTAGCTGTGAAGTGGACTGTCACATCTGCACGCTGGGTTTTTACTGACATGATTTCCTCTGCTTCAGCCTCAGGATCAGCAGGAAAAGGAAGCCGACCACCAGACCTAGGATCTGACTACAAACCTCCAATGAGTGGTAAAACCTCCTTAAGGCTTCTTCATCTCGCTGTGGACATTATACAGTTCTGCTTAAAACTTTTAAGTGTGGTTTATGGCTTCAGTGTTGGCTTATGGCATGTTAATGCAGCTCATTTTATTTATCGGGCCTACTTTTGGCCATTTTGTGGCAAGTATTGCTGAGTTACTAGAAGCCTGTTTCTCTGCACAGCCAGCTAGAAACAAGACTGATTCCTACACAAACGGTCTGTCTCCTACTGCCTCAAGAAAAAAGAGAAATTAGCCCTCTGGTAGGATTACCCATCACCCATCACAAGCCAGAGACCTGCTTCACAATCTCAACATCTCCATATCATTCATATATATATATATATTAGTCTGGGAATTCTAGGGGGAAATACTCTACTCTTCTACCATTCTACAAAATTAGTGCCCTCAATTTTATAACACTTTCTTCTTGGTGCTGGAGTATGGTTCTTGCAGAGAACCCAGGTACAATTCCCAGGACCCACACAATGGCTTGCCATTGTCTGTACCTCTAGTCCCCAGGGATCTGCCATCCTCTTCTGGCCTCCTTGGGTTTTGCATGATGTGGTGCACAGACATATGGACAAAACATTCATACTCATTAAATACAAGTCAGTAACTTCTTTTCTTAAAAAAGCACTTCTCCGTTGAGCAGTGGTGGCGCACGCCTTTAATCCCAGCACTTAGGAGACAGAGACAGGCAGATTTCTGAGTTCGAGGCCAGCCTGGTCTTCAGAGTGAGTTCCAGGACAGCCAAGGCTATACAGAGAAACCCTGTCTTGAAAAACCAAAAGAAAAAAGAAAAAAAGCACTTCTCCATAGAGTGTTACTTATCATTTCTGAATTACTCTCACCCTTGGATTCACCACTGATCCTCAACTCTGGAATGTAGGAAGAACAGATTGAAGTATTCCCAATTAATAAAGTAAAAAAGAATCAGTGGAGAAGTGGCATTTCTGAGTCTACTCTCTAATTCTGTCATAAAACCAAAGTTCAGACCTCTGTCCTCTGGTTATGCTTTTTTTCATTGTCACATGCAGCCTGAAATGCAGGGGATTCTGTACCAGGTGTAAGGTCCACGTGCAAAATGTCTAAAAACAAGTTACTAAAATTGATCTTTTTTCCCACTGTCTTATCACCTCTACCTAGTAGGCAGATGAGAATACCTCTCACTCTCCAGCTCTCTGTCTAATGCCCATACTTCAGGGAAACCCACTGATACTGAGAAGACAAACTTGAATGCTTCAAGAAGTTTTATACTACTCTTGCTTAGCTATTTCTCCTTCAAGCATCTGTTGCATATTGGGCTATAGACAGTATAGTATCAAGATTGTGAGAAAGTAATTATTCCTCTATATTTTCTTACATTTATGTATCCAATTGTACATTGCATTTTGAAATTCAGACTCTATAGCAGACTATAGGAGGAAGAGAAGTAAAAAAAGTACCTGATAGAAAAATAGGCACACTTTATAAAAGAGATATTACCTACCCCATATCCTAAAGCCCATAGAAAACTGGGAGCAGAAGAGGTGCTCAACAGAAAAGAGCACTTTCTATTCATGTGGTAAACTGGAATGCAGTTCCTATCACTCTCAGCTTGAGTGGCTCACATCCACCTTTAACTCAGTGCCCTCCTCTGTCCTCCATAGGTACCCATACACTTGCATACACATAGACAAAGATAATCTTTAGAGGGGAAAATTTACTAAGTGTCAGGATGGGCATCAGACATTCTGGGAAGCTCTAACAGCACATGCAGAGGCATAGCAGCACCTGCTCACTGTAGAGTCCTGCTGCCTGTAGGGAGAATAGAAGTGTACAGTTGGTTAGGACTAGCTTGACAAGAGCCCACAATACTTAGCAATACTTAGATTGCTAAGAAACCTGGGCTTTATAAGTTATATATGTAAAATGTCTGATACTACTAATATACCAAGACTTCCATTTTTTTCAGTATCTGCTAGTATTAGTCCGAGAACAGTGAAGAATTGAGAGCTAAGAAGCTGTCCAGTCAAACATAAAGAGACGCATGTACTATACGCTCAGTCAAGAACAGTGACAGCCCCTGTGGTAGTTCCTCTGTTCTAGACAAAAGCTTTTGTCCAATTCATGTGTAGAAGTTAAATCCAAGGCGAATGTTATTTGTGTTGAATGCAAAAAAAGCAATACTTTCTCTTCTGCTTGTTCTCATACTCCAGTTCTCCTAGCCTTTAGTTTTCCATGTTAGTCCCACCTTGCAAGAATCTAGCCCAGTAGTCTAGCATTTCTCTTCATAGCAATGTTAGGTTAACAGTATAGTTAATTTTATTGGCTCTAGTCCTGTAGACTTTCCCAAATACCAAAATGTTATCTCTTTGAAGGTCAGTATGTACAGTTTTAAGTTGTCTGCTTAGCTTTTTCTTAGAAATGAAGAATAAAAATGATTGAACCAAATATAAAAGAATAAGCTCTTAAGCCATTCTAAATCAACCTCAGATTTAGCACTCTACTTAGATGTCTGTAAAATCATAGAATCAAAGTTGGGAGGTCAGATAATCCAGTGCTATTGGAAGGGATTTCCACACAAAGAGAAAGGTTTGGTTTAGGAACCTAGTACTCTGTTTTTTAGCTCTACTGTTTGGCTGGCAAGCCCTGGGATCTGCCTGTCTCTGCCCCATCAGGTTATAATTGTACTCCACTATGCCTGGTTTGTATGTGTACCAGGGATTCAGACTCAGGTCACAGTGCTGAGCAGTCTCCCCAGCTGTTTCATGCCTGTCTTGATAACAGTTCCTACCACAACATCCCACTTCTTAAATACTTTGTTTCTGATTGATTGGTTGGTTGGTTGGTTGGTTGGTTTTAAGACAGAATCTCTGGATCTCACTGTGTGGCCCAAACTGGACTCAGTTTGCTGCAGTCTTCCTGCTTCGGTCTTCACAGTGTCAGTATTACAGCATGTGCCACCATACAGTCTAAAAAAATCCCAGTGCCAGGCAAGGGACACCCCTTCTGTAGTGTCTCCTGAGCCTTGGTGGTTGGGGGACCAGGAACTAATGCAAAGTCCCATCTCTAGCTGAGCACTCATTTACACTGCTCCTTGAAGAGTGACACAGCTCTTCATTAACTGCTACACACTGTAGTGAGTCGTTAGGAGTCACAAATCAGTAAGGATGTGTCAGAGCCCTTCCGCTTTTGTCTCCTCTCTCTAGAGCAGCGGTTCTTAACCTGTGATTTAACACCCCCATGGGATCACATATCAGATATCCTGTGTATCAGATGTTTACATTTCAACTCATAACAGAGTAAAAGTACAGCTGTGAAGTAGCAACGAAAATAATTTTATGATTGGGGTCACTACGCATGACGAACTGTATAAAGAGTCACAGGACTAACAAGGTTGAACACCACTCTTCTAGAGTGTCCTCTGTCAGGACTATGTATGATGGTATCTTTCTTGTCTAATTCTAAGCTCAAAAGCCATTTAGAGGAGAAAGTTTCTTTTTTAAAAACCGTGTTTGATACAGTTAAACAGATGAAAACAAGTTGAATTTAAAAGTCCAGATTGAGTATTCTGCATGCTGTTTTCTGCATGGTTTATCTACTCAGTCACTGTCTCAGGGATATATAGTGCAGATTAGGCCTTGCTTCTCCAGCATTGTGGAGAGAGACCTTATATTTGAGACAAAGACACTCTGGGTTCAGAAAAGCTTTCCACCTGCTTATCTAAGTCAGCCACACAGTTACTCTGGATTGTACCCCAGCTTTTTTTCTTTTTCTTTTCTTTTTTCATATTTCTTTTTTTATAGCATTCTTAACTAGTAGTTTCTTACCTGTTTGTTGTTTCTGCCAACTCCCACCCCCAGCATTCACATCTTTGCTATTCACTGTTGTGTCTTGAAACATACAATAATACACAGCACATTGTAACCACTCAGTAAATAATTGTCAAAATAGTGCATATGTACAGACCTACTTCTTGCTGAAGTTGAATAAGAAAATGGACTCTATCATCTATATACTTATAAAGAAAGATTATTTTTCAAACAGTAATTTTGTAATCTCAGACAGCTACATGTGAAGGAAAATTTTTTGCTTTATATATGGCTATACATTTTTATATGATTGGAAAACAAAAGAATCCCAAGTGATTTAGAAATGTGAGTGCTTGTGGGTATGTATGTTCAGACACCAAGTTCTGTCCACCTTTTAAGACATGGTCTCTCACATTGCAGCTCACAAAGTAATCCTTGCTGCCTGACCTCTGAGCTCTAATGCTCTGTCTACCAGGGCTGCACCTGCCTTGCTTCTCCAGCACTGGGATTATAAACTTATATAACCATGCACAGCTTTTATTTAATGGGTTCTGGGGATGGAACCTGGGTCCTTATGCTTGCAAAACAAAAACATCTTACCTATTGAGCTGTCACCGCATTACAACATGGGACTTTTAAAAATGAATTTGTATATCTTACAAGATACCAGAAAAAAACAGAACACTTACCTATTATAATGTATCTGAACCTTTGTGGTTAGATAGCTCTAGAATATTAGTACACTTGAAGGTTTCTTTGTATGCTATTCTTTGAATAAACCTCTATGCCAATTCCTGCATGTAAGGGCAGACAGACTCTTATAGCCTTAGGAATTTATAATCTAGAAGTAGTTTCCTCGAATAGCACTCTGCAGTACAGTGATAACTGATAGGAAGGAAGTTCACATGAAATACCTTGAAATGGTTTGAGGGAGCTGATTAAATGTATATTTTTTAAATCACCTAACTATCTAACATTTGTACCATTTTCCCTGTGCAGGCAGCAACAGCCCTCATGGGAGCCCCACCTCTCCTCTAGACAGCAACATGCTGCTCGTCATCATTGTCTCCATTGGCGTCATCACCATTGTGCTGGTTGTGATTATTGCTGTCTTTTGTACCCGGCGCACCACCTCTCACCAGAAGAAGTAAGGATCCCTAACATGTAACCCTGTTCTTGTTTCTTTCTTCTTACAAGTTGCTTCTGTTTTTAGAGTGATGCAAAGAGTTTAAAAAAAAATACAGGAAAAGCCACTTTAAATGCAGTCTTACCCCCCTTGGGGAATGTCTTGGCGATCTTGTCTATCATGACAAGTCTCATAAGATTTTAACAGAGCTGAAATATCCCTGCCATTTATTGAACACAAGTCGAAGAAGATGCAAGAAAAAAAGCAACCATGGAAGAAGGAGGAAAATGAACCCCTAAGAAATTTAACACTGGCTTCTCTGGGCCTCAACAAGCTCCTTAAAATGTTTGAAACTGGGGGGGGGGGGGGGGGGGGGGAGGTGCTAGGAAGGTGGCTCAGCAGTTAAGAATGTGGATAGCTTTTGGACCCAGTTCTGTTCCCAGCACCTACTTTGGATGGCTCATAGCCACCTGTAACTACAGCTTCGGGGGAATCTGACACCTTCTTCTGATCTCTGCAGAAGTGTACACAGAATTAAAAATAAAAATGAATCTTTAAAAAATAAAAAGTTTGAAAACATCTTCCCCTGTCTCAGGCCAAAAAGTTTGCATCTACAAGCAGGAATCTTCATAGACATTTCTGAGAAGGGAGGCCTGGTTAGGAAGTGGGGCAAGTCCTCAGAAGAGATTCTAGAAGACAATGTCAGTCACAGGAGACCACACAATAACATATGTATTATTGCCCCCAGTCACGGGAGACCACACAATAACATATGTATTATTGCCCCCAAAGACTTTCTAACAAGACAAGAATGAAAACAAAATGAAAAAGAAAGACAGTGATATCGAAGATCTGACTCTGTGGGCAGTCTGGGCTAACCTTTATGTTTGTGTCCTAGTGTTTTATTATTATTAGTTACGTATATGTAGATAGGTATATGCACATGAGTATAGATGCCCACGGAGGCCAGAGGCATCAAATCACTCTGAAACTAGAGTTATAGGTATTTGTGAGCCAAGCCACAGCAGTGCTGGGAAGTAAATTCAGGTCTTCTGAAAAAGCCATCTTCCTTTTTGTGCCATCTCTCTAGCCATGTATAACAACAAAGAATGTTTTAAAAACTAAGAAGTAAAGGCTGGGGATGTGGTTCAATGAGTAAAATGCTTATATTGCAAACATGAGGACCTGAGTTCAGGTCCCAGTACCTACTTTAAAAAAACAAACTCAGCAGAGTGCATCTCTAACTCCAGCAGTGTGGAGTGGAAGAGGGGTGATAAATGGATCCCTCAAGCTTGCTGGCAGACTGCCTTGCCGATCAGCAAGCTCAGGGCTTAGTGATAGACCCTGTTTCAAAAAGCCCAGGGTAGAGTAATAGAGGAAGACACCAGATGTCAATTGCTGAACTCCATACACACTTGCATACATGTCTGTACAAGCCCCCCCACATGTATGTGTGCATGAAAAAATAATGAGAAGTAAAACACTGAATTGAGAAAAATAGAGCGTTTAAGTGGGATGAAGAAAAAATTCTGCTTATGTACTTTACCACAAAAATCAGAAAGTACATCTGTATATGTACACAGCAAGCACAGCATAGCTTCTGAACAGACCTTTACCTCAGGCTATTTCACCACAGCCTGTGTACCAGCAAAGGTGGGAGAAAACTATTAGCCTAATACAAGTATTTTGTGTGTGTGTGTGTGTGTGTGTGTGTGTGTGTGTGTGTGTGTATGTGTGTGTATGCGCGTGTATAAGACTGGCTCTCACTATGTAGTCTTGACTGGCCTGGAACCTGCTATTCAAACTCACAGAGATCCACTTGTCTCTGACTCTGGTTCTGGGATTAAAGAAAGGCATGTGCCACCACGTCCAGCTAGTGTATTTGCTTTCAATACATAGGGCAGGTAAAAAGCTACCCTGTAACTGCTATTTAAATGACTTTGTGACTGATAAGTCATGTAATGTTTTAAATGAAAACATCATTAAATCTCTTCTCAAATAGCTTTCTGTAGTTTAGATTGCATCTCTTTTCTAAGAGAAGAGGGGCTTTCTTCTGGTTTTGATTATGGAAAACTGTTTCCTTAAGAGCCTGAAAGTCAGCTCTTTCAGAACATTTCTCCAAGTTTCGGTGTTCAGTGCTTCATTTATTTATCTGTAAGTACTTGCTCTTACAGCTATTATTAGTATGCTTGGGATCTTTAAAAGTATCTAAAAGACAAAGTGAACACACACACACACACACACACACACACACACAAAAGACAAAGCTTTCCACAGTGCTTTAGAAGGAGTTAAAATTCAAAGTAAATAAAACTGGTATCATAGGAGTGTGCCACTATGGCCAATGGTTTTCATGTTTTCAGATTAGGAATAATCAACATACAATGGTAACACATGTATAACAAAGGCCCTGAAAGATCACATCGCCAGTGGCAGCACAGTCATTTTAGTTTGCGAAAGTATCTCCATATTAATCACATGTGGCTACCAAGTAATTGCTATACAAATGATTTTTATACAGTATTGCTTCAGGAATTATGACAAGGAGAAGTTGGCATATTCAATGAAATTTAAAAACAGTATATTTTCAATCTAAAGTTGGTTGAAGCTAAAACTATAAAACCCAAATACGAAGGTCCACTGTTTCTGTTTACATTAGCTTAAACAACATGTTCAAGTGTTAGTCCTTTTAATGTACTTTCTGTCTCAACTATCTTACATAGTTGCTTTCATTGGATTGCACATTCCTCAGAGCTTGCGTCAGGGCCTCCTCTTTTCTCCAGTCTCTTCCATGTGATTTCATGTAGCTCTGTGGTTTCATTTACTATGTGCTTCCCAGAAACTATGTTTCTATTTCCAGCCAGGCCTCTTTCTTCTTCATGATAGTACCCTGCTGGTTCTGTCACATTTCTTCTTTACTCAGCTTACAGCTTAGATGTGAAACATGCCCACTTGTATAGTTTCCACAGCTAGTGGTCTATTAAGAAGGTTAAGGAACCTTTGGGATATGGATCCTTGTTGGAGGAAGTGTTCCCTGGGGTGGGGGTTAGCCTTTAGGTGTTATAGCCCAGTCCCACTTCCTGTGTAATGTCTACTTCCTGACTACAGGTTCAGTGTGACCAGCAACCTCCTACTGCCATGCCTTCCGTCCATGGTGGAATATATTCCCTCAAACTCATAAGCCAAAATAAACCCTGTCTTAAATTGCTTCAGGTCAGATAGCTTGTTGTAGCAATGAGAAAAGTAACTAATACACACATGTCCAAATCAATCCATAATATTTTCAGTAAAACTTTTTCTAGTCTACTCTTCCCACTGTGAATAAGTGGCCTGGGTCAGAAACTTTGGCCTCACCATTTGCTTCTTTTTTTCTTTGCCCCCACCCAGTCTGTGTTCACTCCTTCACTAAGTCCTATATTTCTGTCTCCTAAAAATGCATTTCAAATTTGCCCCTTCCATTCCACTGTCAGGGGCCAGCTTTGATGGACTCCCTCCAGTCCTACCTTACAAATCCATTTTCACAAGAGTAGGGATAAAGTTTTAACTCAGATCATCCTTCTTATTCTCTTGCTTAAAAACATTGAATGATTTCTCATCTGTGAGAGAAGGAAGTTCACATTCTCAGAGCTGCTGTAAGGTTCTTGACTGCCTCCTCTCATGGCTCCTGCTCTCATCACTCAGGACTTTGTAGAACCCTCTGGTATATGAGGCTGCTGCTGTGGCTCCACCTCAGGGCTTTGCCCCTAGCTGATTTTACCACCTGGAATACACGTGCTGTCCCCATTGTGTCTCAGCATAAAGTCAGTTCTGCACATTTCTCCTCTCTATCTTATCTCCTACTGTTAAGATTAACACTTGGCATTTTGGTAAGTTCAGAGCATTTAAAAATAGTTCAGTGTCATTTTCATCACTTGACCAGAGTGCTGAGGGCACAGCAGCATAGCAGAGGCTCTGACAGGAACAAGGTGCCTAATGTGTGGTTGTTGAATGGGAAAGTGAGTGAATGAGTACCGGCAGAAACTGTTACCACACGCTTAACTCCACGTTTGATAGTCCTGGTGGCTTGCCTAGAACATGACTTTCTGTCAGCCACAGATTTTTACCTGTTCTCATTGTTGTATTTTTACTTCTTGTTGTTGTCCTTTGTTTATCTAGTGGAGACTTGTAAAGGAACCTTCTGCTTTTGAAGTTTCATTTATAATTGCCATCTCAATCTTTCAATATAAAAAAGACAATATTCAAATATACTCCGGCATAGTATCTATACGAACAAAGCAAAAACCCATTTGCTTTTCCCAGAGACAGACCTTTTGTCTCTGATTTGTTGTTTTGCTGCTGCTGCTGCTTGTTTGCATTTCTGCCTTTGTTTAAAGCATCTCTCAGAAGGGTAGGGGTTGTTACTCTTTTACTCTGGGTTGGAGTAGTTTTGTTTTAATTAAGGATTGTATTTAGACCTTCACAACACTCTGCTACTCAGCTACAGGCCCTTTTTGACTTTTTATTTTGAGAGTAAATCTTGCTAAGTTGCACAGGCTGGCCTTGAACTAACTGTAGCCTAGACAGATCTTCACTATTTCAGCTTTCTGCCTCTGCCTCCCAAGTAGTTGGGATTATAGGAAAGTGTCACCACACTCAGCAGAAAATCAGTTTTAACCAGTGTTTGGACAAATATATTCAAAGGAAGTACAGTTCTAAAACTACTCTTAATTCTGTGCCTAGGAAACGAGCTGCGTGCAAATCAGTGAATGGCTCTCATAAGTACAAGGGCAATTGCAAAGATGTGAAGCCTCCAGACCTATGGATCCACCATGAGAGACTAGAGTTGAAGCCTATTGACAAGTCTCCAGATCCAAACCCTGTCATGACTGATACGCCAATCCCTCGAAACTCTCAAGATATCACACCAGTGGATAATTCCATGGATAGCAATATCCATCAAAGGCGGAATTCATACAGAGGTACCATTTTCACTTTGCAAGGTTGCCTGAATTTGTTAATTTAGTTTAGTTTTAAAGAAATGTATATCTTGGGATTTTTTTTCAGCATTTGATGAACAATAGCTAGCTATTATGGAAGGGGAGAGGTTCTATATCATTTAGGAACAAGCCTACCTTGTTCCTAAGTCTCAGCAGGCCTTAGTCAAGCATTTGTGCCACCTAACTCATCCTTGTGCATTGGATTGTGTCCCTTTCGTTGGGCTCCAGCTGTCACTGTGGCATTCAGAACCTTGGTGATACCAGAAGCCTACACTGAAGTCCAGTGTGTGCCGTCATACCATCCTCTTTGAGTCTCAGCAGGGATTCCTGCGATACTGTAAATGGAAATGCCTTGCCCTAGTGCATAGTTAGTGAATCCCAAAGCCTGCAGGGGAAATGCATTACTGTGGAGGCCGCCCTGAGGTCAAGGGCATATGCTTGCTGCTAACCTCCATACTTTATATCCAGGGCATGAGTCAGAGGACAGCATGTCTACACTGGCTGGAAGGAGGGGAATGAGACCAAAAATGATGATGCCCTTTGACTCTCAGCCACCTCAGCGTAAGTAGAAGCTTCCCTTTCCTCAAGTGCTCCCAATCTTCTGGGTCATGGTGGGGAAATATCTATGAGTGCATCTTTAACTTCTCTTGATTCCATGTTGTGACACTTTACAGGAAAAAAATACCAAACCATAATTGTATTTCATAATAAATGTTATTCTTGAGCTAGAGAGATTGCTCAGTGCTTAAGAACATTGGCTACTCTTCCAAAAGACCAAGGTTCAATTCTCAGCACCATCATGGTGACTGACAACTATCTGTGACTCCAGATCAAGGGAACCTGACACCCTCTTCTGGCCTCCAAAGATATCAGGCATATACACTGTGCATAGACATACATATGGGCAAAACATCCATACACATGAAAATTAAGTATTCTTGTATCATGTCTAAGTTATAGATAGATTCAGATGCTAACTTACCAGCTAGCAAGATGGTTCCAGAGATTCTCATGTGCAGGCCTAAGAACCTCTGCTTCCCATGAGGTAGTGAGGAAAAAACGAACTCCTAAGAATTGCCCTCTGACCTCTACACCTGCACAATGGCGCATGCTGCTCTGTGGCACATATACCTGTGCGCACACATGATAATTTTTAAAAAAATATTCTGTACTTTCCCAGAAGTTGGCAAGTGTGTGCTCTCCCTGAACTCAAACAGCATATCCAGAGGGGAGACAGAAAGTGTCTATTAGGACTGCAACTGGCCAGGTAGTGGTGGCGCACGCCTTTAATCCCAGCACTTGGGAGGCAGAGGCAGGAGGATTTCTGAGTTCGAGGCCAGCCTGGTCAACAACGTTGAGTCCCAGGACAGCCAGGGCTACACAGAGAAACCCTGTCTTAAAAAACCATAAATAAATAAATGAATAGATAAATAGACAAATAAATAAATAAATAAATAAATAAATAAATAAATAAATAAATAAAGACTGCAACTGAGCTTTCCAAATGTCATACAAATGTTTTAGGCATCCTGCACATGGGCAGTATTAATAAGCATCTATGAGATTTTTAACTTATTTAGTAGACTTTTTAAAGTTGTTTCATATTTGTAGCATGGAGTTTTTAAAACATTTTTACCATTGACCCCTGCTTTATTTTGTCAAGCATATATGTTGCTAGACCTCTTTTTGTAATAAATAAAAATAAGTTAAATGTTACTTTTGAGAATCAAGAAAAGAGTGTGGTAAAGAGACAGCTCACTAGTTAGAGCAGAAGACCCAAGTTCAGTTCCCACCACTCATTTCAGGTAGCTCACAGCCACCTGTAATACCAAGGGGTACCTTTCACCTCTGGCCTCTGTGAACATCACACTCATGTGCACAAACATACACACAAACACACACATAACGTAAAATAGTAAAAGTGCCAAGCATCGTGGTAAATCCCTATAATCCGAGCACTTAGGAGGCTGAATCAAAACTCAGTTCAAGGGCGGCCTGGGCTGTCACTCAGACCCTGTCTCCAAAGCGGGGAAAAGCAACGAGATAAGTCATTATTTTCAGACTACTATGTCCTTTCTCTTGCTTCTGTTTTATGATAGACCTTTCAGACTAGCTGGCACTTTGGGTCTTGCAGTTAAGAGAATGCTTAGCTGCATCTCTGCCAACAAATTATGAGATAAAATAGCTCTGGACATTCTACACAAAAACTGGTGCCATGGAATCCTCTCTTTGGAAAAGCTCTCCCCCACACTGCCCGTGGGACCTCCAAGCATGCACATTTGTCTTCCTTCACGCATCCGTGCCTCACTGTACAGTCAGAGAAGATACTAGATTGTAAAGATAGATCAGCTCTGAACGAATAAGGCTCTGTTTCTTTAAAAATAAATAATTTTTGTACAAGGTAACTTAAGCTTAATGTTCATAACAGAAAGAAAGGCTTAACCTTGGAAGCATACAGGGGGTGGGGACATATTTTCTCTACTTTAATAGGTTCTTTATGTGAATACTCCCCGTTTTTAAAAAAAAAACGCAAAAAAAGAGCAAATTAATCTATTTTACTTTTGGCTTAGTTTGCTTTGGTTTGGTTGTTTTTACTCATAAGAAGATAGTAATTTGTGTGTTCTAAGATCTTAATTCCTGCCTGAACTGACTTATTACTGTGGCTTAGAAAATTGAAGACTTTCTAGACTTATTAAATATGTCAAGGGAAAAAGATACAATTCCAGTTGAAATCATTTTCTCTGTTGTTTGATTTGGTTGGTTGGTTGCTTGACTTGGCTTGGCTGTGGAAGTAATATGTATGAATACACAGTATTATGTAATTTGTGCCCAAACAGTTGGGTAGGTATTAGAATCTTTCTTTCAAAACTCTGAAACCAGGTACCTGGATACATCTAGGCCTTTGAGAGATCTGTTTTGAAACCTACCTAAGTTACCCTTCTTTATAAGCTTGAGTTCCTTAGCTCTGCGTCCTGTGATGAAGTTGGAGCCATACACCTGGCATCCACAGACCTAGGTCTGAAAAGGCTGTGCAAAGCTAGGTGGGCTTGCTGGCATCAGGGTGAGGTCAAATCCAAACCCTACACAGACCCACGAGGTCAGATTCAGCTAATTTCATTCTACACTAAAACATTCACTTTTTATTTACTTATTTAGAAACAGTTGAAATAACTTTTAAAAGAAAACCAAGTCCATTCTGGTTTTCTTTCATCCCAGAATGCTTTCAATTTGCACTTCCTAGGTCAAGCTCAGTTTAACCACTTCACCCCAACCTGAATGTTGGAAAATACTGATTCTGAAGCAGCTTTGAAAAGTGCTTCTGATCACCCTTGTTGGCCAACTTTTCTAGTTGCAATTTCTTCCCATGGACCTGCTAGAGCCTCTGGTCCCTGAAAGCAGCTGGAGAAGAAAGGCATCTCTCTCACGGTCTGAGGTTTCTCCCCCAAGGTGATGCTGACAGCCCACAAAGATCTATGGAGAGCTCACACGACAGATCATTTAAGAGGCTCCAAAGAGCTGATTCAGTGTGACTACTAAAGGTTATGAAAGTTTCTCATCCCTCAGAAAAGGGAAGAGGAGAATTCCTCTGTTCCTGCTTACTTGCCTGTCTGGGCAGTGTATAGCTAGTTATCTTGATCATAAACATGGTTCTCCAGCTATTCTAATGGATTCTATTTATATCTCAGGTTAAACAAGGAGCTTCATTAAAGGGACTTCCTAGGAACTTATATGTGGAATCTACAGGGAACATTATGGTCTTTACTTATATTGAATCCTTAGTCAGGAAAGGAAAAAGGAAACTTTTAAAATGCTAATGGGTGTGGCTGACCCCCCCCCCCCGAGGCTGAACACAGTAATAAATGATGATGTACTACTGTAATTGATACTTTTATTACTAGATTGGAGTATGAGGGTTAATTTTTTATTTATATTCCTTTCAAGATATTAAAACTGATTAAACAGCAACTTCTTTATTAATACCCATTAACTGAGCATATGCTCAAAGGAGTCTTGTCTAATGTCCCTTTAGCAGGATAGAAAAAAATAATAGAATCACTATTTGCTTATATATTTATATTTTATGACATATTCAGATAGATATTGTAATATTCATGTGATTCATGTTATAATAGAAGAATTTAGAAATGCAGTTAAGCCAAAGAAAAACACTCCCTTAATCCTGACTGAGGTTCCCTGCAAAATTACCGCTGTTAATGGAATATCTCCTCAGACTTTCTTATTATGTGTAGATGTAGAATATGCCAAAAGTGTGTCCATTTGTTAAGTCAAATATAAAATTGATGCTGATTGTCCAGCCACCTGCCACCAAAAAGCTAAAGACTGGGTTAATGGGAGGTGGGAAGGGTGACTTGTATGTGTCTGTGCAAGCATGTTAAGCATCTCTCTGTCTTGTGTTCATCCACAGCTGTGATTAGTGCCCATCCCATCCATTCCCTCGATAACCCTCACCATCATTTCCACTCCAGCAGCCTCGCTTCTCCAGCCCGCAGCCATCTCTACCACCCAAGCAGCCCATGGCCCATTGGCACATCCATGTCCCTTTCAGACAGGGCCAATTCCACAGGTGAGAGATGAGGCTCAAGCCCAGATGTTGAAAGCATTCCAGGAGTTGGCAAGTGGAAATGGGGAAGGACGTGCCTACTTACAAAGTTTCAGTGTTACTTGTTGATCATAACATTTCTGTGATGGATTCAAATTTGTTTTTGTAAAACCTACTGCACTTTTCTCCCTGAGTTTAAGTATTCATTGCAAGGTGCCATTGTAGTAAGAAGTAGCAGTAATTTGAATTGCATAAGCTTCTCTTCTTCCAATAAGCCTTACACCTTAACTTTGTCACTTTTTTTAAACCCCCCCTTTTTTAATTTTACATTTTGAAAGAGAAGTTTATTCAGAGTGGCTTATAGAAACCAGTTGTTGCCTTTGTCTCGGTCACTGTAATGTTGGACAGTCATTGTAGGTGCAGGTTACTGCCCTGTGGGCCAAAGTAAGGGCAGCATCCAGAAGGCATCTGGGCCCCGTTAGGAGAGTGGGGGGCATCCCTAAAATACAGGGAAGTGGCATAGCAGTATTCAGTGGATCTTAAATGCTTTGCCAGAAAAACATTTGGAAATCATGGCTTCATCAGACAATTTTAAGGAGAAAAGAAGGAAGATGAGACAACAAAAAGAACAAACTGTTGCTGCCCGCTACAAGTTCATTTCAGTCTCCTAGTTTTAAGCTGCAAGTCCTAGTATTTATTACTGGTAAAAAACCAAATGTTGGCAGTTCTGAGAAATGAGGACAATTCTAGTAAGCTCCATTTCTTAAAAAGCTTCTAATTTTAATATTTAGAAGTTTGAGTCCCCACTACTAACATCTCCCTGTCCTCAAGCTTTGATCAGTCATTAATACGCCCAGAATACCAAGTGAATGTCAGAGCTTTAAGGGTGGTCTAAAGGTTGTCTAACACCTCTTAGTGTCACACACTGCCAATACTGTTACCTGGTTTGGATGGTGCTGCTTGAACCCACCCCTAAATTTGGCCTTCCTACTGTTTCCTCTCAAATTTAGGTTTCAGATCTACATTTAGGAATCGATCATTATTCCAGCCAGCTACATGGGAACCAGAGTTTGTCTTACAGACATGAACTCAGAACGGCGAGTGCCAGGATGCAGCTTTCAGTCCAGCCCTGCTCTTAGGAAAACAGTTTGGTGTCCAGCCACACTTCTGTCCCGCACAGTCCTCACATAAGGAACTGTGTGAGTGTATGGAAAGTTCTCCTAGTCGGACTACCCCGTCCTCCTTTGTCCTGGACTAAGAGAGGCTTGG
>JADRCC010579512.1:0-35297 GCA_019843855.1 Hylomyscus alleni
TTGATTTTGGAACATGCACAGCTTGAGCAAGTATAATTGTTTGTCTGCTTAGAATCTATCTTACTGTGGTAAAATGATACAACTATCCTCACCACCACAAGACTATTAAATCAGAAAAACAAAATCCAAAGAGTGCTCCCTCCCCATTGCCGTGCTGTCTGGCTAGCCCTCCCTGGCTCCCCAGAGTCTCCAATAATAGACACAACCAAGTCTGATCAAACAGATTAGACATTGACCCTGGTACTGAGGTTGACTTAGAGATGTACGGTTATCACACACAAGTCCAGGAGGACCAAGCTGGAAAGGGGGCTTAGGGGGCTTAGATGCAAACCTGGACTTTGTGCTCAGTCTTTGTTACCAGTCAGAAGTATTAATTGCTTAAGCATCTGAATCCAGCCAGGGTGTGGCCTGCTAATCCAGTCAGATCTAAACTGAACTGGTCTGAAGCTGGTTTGGGCACAGTGGTTTCCAGTTACACAGTACTCTGTAGTTTACTCTGTATGTGGCCAAGGCTTTCTTGGTCAGGTTCTGTTTCTGACATTTGGGATAAAGGTAATGCCTTGTATTCTTTCAAAAATATCTTTGATGAATTTCTTTTCAGTGTACCTAAATATTAGGATATCTGTGTCTCTGCTAGCACTGATCCCCAGGGTCATGACATTAGCCGAGGAGGCTTTGGGGGCAATTCAGGTCACAAAAAGGGAGCCTTTCATGAATAGGATAGGTGTTCTTATATAAAAGGAAGTCCTGGGAACTTTCTCATCTGCTGTCCAATTGTGAAGACACAAAGGAAACTGATGGTGTACAAGCCAGGAGAAATTATCCTTGCAACCTCATGACAATGCTCCTTGGCCTGAGACGTGCAGAATCTAGAAGTGTAAGAAAACCACCTACTTCCTGTCTGAAGGGACTAAGGTTCCCACAGTCCATGTTTCAGTTTTCATGTCCTGTTCTCCTTCCCAGCACTCCGGGTCACATGGAATGTGTCCTCTTTGTAGCAACTGAGCTTTTATTTCTTAACATGCTCTGCTCTTGTTTACGCCTCTTGCTTTACCCTGCACACATCAGCACAACAAACTACATTTTTATCCATGCATTTGCTGTGCATATGCATACATGTTCAAATAATGTTCATGTGTCTAAGTATGTATGTAGGAACCAATTTGATGTCTTGGATCTCAATTACTCTCATTTAAAAATCTGTCTCTGTCTCTGTCTCTGTCTCTGTCTCTGTCTCTCTCTCTCTCTCTCTCTCTCTGTGTGTGTGTGTGTGTGTGTGTCTGTGTGTGTGCGTGCATGATGTATGTGGATGTATAGGTCAAAGGACAACTTGAGTTGTTGGTCCTCACCTTATGCCTTGTTTAGCACACAGTCTTATTGTTTACCACTGTGAAAAATCATACAAAGGCTAGCTTGTCTGTGAGCTTCCAGGGACAGCTTCCCTGTCTCCACCCAAAATCTTGATGGTCTTGTGGTATGAACATTGGGATTATATATTGTCACTACTGTGTCTGATTTTAAATCAGTTCTGGGGACCTGAACTCATGTCCTCTCACCGAGCCATGTTTCCAGCCTTTTGAAACAGGGGGTCTCACTGAATTTGGAGTCCATTGGTTCATCTATCTCCTCCTTAGTTCTAGGTTTACAAGAGTGTTCTGCTATACCTGGCTATTATGTAAGTGCTAGAGTTTGAATTCAAATCCTCATGCTTGTGTGGCAAGCACTTTACTGACTGAGCCATCTCCCTAGGCACAGCACTGGTATTCTTATCTATTTAACCCATTTCCTACTTTGGATCACTTAATAGAGAACTCACAACCATTGTTTGCTTGATGAATTCCACAACCCTGGATAGTACATCTATTGGACAGCATTCTTATATTCCTTCTTCCTCCCCTCTGCTCCTCTCCCTCTTTTCTTCTCTTCCTCTTCTTCATCCTCCTCTTTTTCCTCCTCCTTCTTGACATGTATCCTCATGTGTTGTTTGTGTGAATGTGTATATGCACATGCATGCATGTGAAGGCCCAAGGCTACCATAAGTATCCAGTGATCATTCTCTATCTTATTTGTTAACACAAGGTCTCTCAACTAAACATAGAACTTGCTGATGCAATTAGTCTAGATAGATACATTGTTCTGGGGATTCCCTGACTCTGCCTTCTGAATGCTAGGATTACAGACAGACTACCATGTCCATCCAGCACTTTGTTTGATCCTGGAGTTCTTAGGTCTGTGTTGTCCAGCAAACTTTACCCGTTCAGCCATCTTCTAACCTGATGACTTCCTTTTAAATAATTCAGCTAATAATCTTATACTTTATTGACTACATATTGTATGCCAGCCACACTTCTAAGAATGTCTCCTTCAAGTAACTCACCTGATGGAGCAGGTAGGTGATGCTGAGCACCCTTTAATTGAAAGGATGTTTGAAGCACCAAATGGATGAGCAGCTCCTGGGATGTGGTGCCTGTGTTCTTAGCACTGGGTAACACCGCTCACTTCCTGCTTTCCCAAGATGCGTGCACACCACTTTTCTTTGTTTCCTGCTCTCTGTGGCCTGAAGAGTTAAGAGACTTTGCAGCTCTTTCATTGAACAGTGAAGGCCGCAGAGCATAGCATGATAATTGGGCTTGTTTTGTGGGGAGGAAATGCCTGTCTTGGTGTCAGGGCACCATGTAAAAATGTGTTTTTATTTCACATAAATTAGTCTCCGTGTTCACCCAGTGCTGATGTTGGCCTGGCGGCTGAACAGGGCTTGGCATTCACTCTGCCCGTGGAAATGACTCATTAGCAGAAGCAGGGGCCTTGTCTGCATCTTCTTTTGTCTCTTTCACCAGAGCAGAGAACACAGGTCTAATTGGAAGGCAGATTGCAGAGCAAATGCATGTGGCCTTTTGTTCCAAATGCTCCTTTTCAGCCCTGCCCATGTTAGCAGAGGAGTGGCCAAGCACAGGTAGGCTCCATATGCCTGACACTGAGAGACTTGGAAAGGTGAACTCATAAACTATTAGAAAACAAGATTCAGAGAATCTTAATAATAATGACTCACAGATACCCAGAATCATGGGATCTTAGCATTATATAATAGAATTTTGGAAATAATGATAGAGCTTTCTTCCATTTGTCTGTGTTTCAACGTGGTTGAATGGTTGAGCTTTGCCCATCTCCAGTAGTCTGCTGCTCTCTTCCCTTCACCTGAACTCACTCACATAGTCTTGCTAATTCTTGTTTTCATCTATGCCTGGGCTGGAACAACCCTTACTCTCTGCTGTTTTCTTTTCTAGATTCATAATATTCCTTATGAGATTAAATCAGAGCCTGTTATCTTCCTACAGTGTCACCACTCTACTGAGCATACCTCATGACACTGGCTCTGGACTATTTCCAATATTTTTAGATATTTATTCATAATTGAATCCCTCCCCTCATATTTAGCATATAGTGAATAAGGAAGAAATATCCAGTGGTTTCTAGATCTTAAATGCCTCACCAAAGTACATGTGTTGAAGGCTGGTCCTTACTGGGGGTGGTAACACCTTTAGAAGGTATAGTCTAGTTGGAATGGAGACTCTTCACCTTCTGCAGTAACTCTCAATTCTCATTGTCAAGACACTCACTGGGGAATGAGCCATCATGATGTCAAGTCTCATGTGTCTGTGATAGCACCTCTCAGCCTTACATAGAATCTCTCACAGGATTTAGCAGAGAAAAGAATGAGTTTATATTCACAATCAACTCAATGGAAAGGGTAATTTCCCAAAGATTTGAGTGAGATGCACACTGCAACACCATTGCTCTAAAAGCTTTCTATGGTGTAGAGCTTCACTTTGTAGTTCCATGGCTGATAAAAAGCAAAGCTACTTTCAGGAAAGCATATGTGTTTATCAAGGTGCATGGTAAGTGGACTGTCATAAAATGTGCACGCCTGCAACTACTAATGGCCCAGGAACTGCTTGCTCAGGCTACATCCACTTCTCCAGGGGTCACCCTTGAACTCTACAGCTCATACTTGCCTCTTCCTGGGCCTCCTATCGATAGAATCAATCATTCTGGAAGTTTTCTCCAAATAACTCCTCATTTAGCCATGTGGAAGACTCTTCATTTAAACCAGGTAAAACTAGGTCCCTACTTCTTCATGACAGATAATGGCAACTACCCACTTTACATGTGGCATGTAAATGCCAGTGGGCCCCAATTTAAGCGTTAGATGTGTAATCTCTTTCAAAAATACTTGTACACGGAGGGCTTGATCTCTAGCTGGTAGTGCTGTTGATAGCTAATTGTATTTTATTTTGCTTATTTCGTTAATGGTTAATGAGAAATTACTGATGAATGTATAGCTGAATTAGATATTAGTAAATGGAGGTTGATGGGAAGAAGTTGCTGAGGGAACAGCTTTGAACAGTTTCTTGTTCTTTTCTGTCTCTCCACTTCCTGACTGCCATGAGGTAAAAACTTCCTCTATCATGATAGTCTCTTCTGCCTCAGGATCAATGCAGCAGGGCCAGACATGAGCCTAAACTACTGAAACCATGAGCCAATTTAAGTCTCTCCTCCTTAAACTGGAACCCACATACCCTATTTCTCACAGCTCTGCTACACTTGCCTGCTTCCCTTAATTCGAGCCCTAGGAGAATTGAAGATTTTCCAACTGTTGTCAAAGCATTTTCCCTAGGTATTGGGTCCTCTAATGTCTACATAGCACTATAAGGTAGCCCAGTGGAGCAGAGCAAAGGCTATGTTTTGGAACTAAGTAGACATAAGTGTACTTATTGAATGACACACCAATAGACATGAGTGGGAACTCCAATAGATACGAAAACTTGCTACAGTAGTTGTGGATGTATCATAGTTTTAGCTACCAAGTTAATACAACCTTGAGTCATTAGGAGAAGAGAAGCTCAATTGAGAAACAGCTTATAACTGATTGACCTGTGGCCATGTTTGTGAGATATTTTTAAGTTGATAATTGATGGACTCAGCCCACTGTGGGTGTTACCATGCATAGACAGATGGGCCTTGCCTGGCCCTATGAAAGCAAGCTGAGAAGCCAAAGTAAGCAAATCAGTAAGCAGCATTCCTCCATGGTTTGTCATGTTCCTGCTCTAAGTTCCTGCCTTGAGTTCCTGTCTTAGCTTCCCTCCTTGATGGACTGTAGCTTGTAAGACAAATCTAACCTTTTCCTCTCTAGGCAGGTTTTGGTTAGTATCAAAACAACATAAATCAAACTAGAACAATGTGTGTGGGTACCTCAGTAGACATGAGTGGTTGTCCCAACTGATGTGAATGGATACTCCAATCAGCATGAGTTGGTACCGCAACATACATAAGTAGGTATCCCAATAGCCATAGGTGCATACGCCAACACATAAGGACAGGCAACCTGTTAGATGTGAGTGGGTACCCCAACAGACATGCATGGGCACTCTGATTTGCTACTACCAGGAGAAGATGAACTATAAAGCCTGGGTTCAGGGGTCACTGCTGTGACCTTGGGTGAGCCCTTCATCTTCTGAACTTTACTTCATCTGTCCAGAGTATGAGCTCTAGTGCTTAGCACTAGGAAGAAGCGATACTTATTCTAGCCAATTGAGAAACATTTTCAAACAGCTAAGGCCACACCCTTAAGCATGTCACCAGCTTCGTGGAAGCTGTTGTCGCATTTGTGACAGGGATCAGTAACACCAGCCTCAGAATTCCTGTTAAGACTTCATAATAAAAGGGAACTTATTCTCAGTGGCTTCAGAGGGTGAAGCCAAATAAATCCACAGGTTTTCCCTCCCCCTCCCCCAACACATACACCAGCAAGAGTGCCATTTTGTGTTGTCTTCCACGTTAGCGGAGAGAGCAGGAAGATCACGGATCCTTGGCTTGGTGGTCATCTTTCACTGCCTCTCCTCCAGGGAAGAGGTCCTAGAGGGGTAACTTTCCTGGACCTATCTTCCCACTACACTTTCTTCTCTTAAATATTCAAGGCTTGACAGTTTCGTTCTTGTCACACCTTATTTATGTTCGAAGTCGAGGCTGGACATTCTTTCCCATCTGTCTTGCAAAATGTTTATTTCTCTAGAGTTTCCATCTCAAAGGTTATTTCTCATGCTGCTCAGTATTTTGACACATCACATTTGTTCTCAAGAGGAATCATGCCTCCCAGGTGGCATTCATTCATTCATTCATTCATTCACTCAATCACTTACTCATTAATCCATAAAACATGCTAAGAACCATGGTATTTATTGACAGCTGTAAATAAGTCCCTAACACCCAGAATCACTTCCTTTATGCACTGCTGATTGTAATACTTTTATTAACACTTTTTTTTCTCTATGTAGATCTGGCTGGCTTTGCTCTGTAAACCACGCTGGCCTTGAACTCAGAGATCCACCTGCCTCTGCCACCTGGGTACTGGGATTAAAAGCATGTGCCACCACATGCCTTGCAACTTACTGGGTATTTCATATGCAGCCATTTGTATTTCTAACCATCAAGTCAAAAGATAGCATCATAGTCCTTTATAGATGAGGAAACTGAGGTTGGAGTTCATTTGCATAGCAATGGCAAGTCTGTCGCAGTGGACAGAATTCTTGTGCTCAGAGTCTGCATTGTAGCCAGTGAAGACTCTGTTAGGTAGATAGAGGGCCCTAACTCCTGTCCTGAAGCACACAGAACTCTTTGGCCTAGGGCATGATTTTTCTGATTTGAAAGTAAAAGAGAGATACAATTCAAATAGGATACACTTCCTCTACATAAACAGAATTATTCAATATTTTACAAGTATATTCACAAAGCTGTCAGAAAACAAGATAACCATCTAAGTATTTCTGTCTGCATTAAGAGTCACCTCACATCCATCAGTAGTGATTTTCATACAAATGTCCCAGTGACAGAGTTACAGGTTTGGTCTTTAGATGGTGGAGTTATTTTAGGAGCTGGTTGAAACTTTAGGAGGTTTGGATGGTGCAGGTGACTGGTGGACAACTACTTAGGGCATAGACAGTCCATTTCAGCTTCCCTCTGCTTCCTGGTGGCCCTGCTCCACCGTGTGCTCTCTGCTGTGACATTCTGGCTCTCCAACGTTGATGAGCAGTGGAGCCAAGTGACCATGGACTGAAGCAGGGAACTTAAATAAGCTGATCTTCTCAGGTGGATGTGACAATAACAAAGAAGGGACAGAGCCCTTGATGTCCACCCCATTCCTGTTCCACCTTCCCTGAGTGCTAAGCAAATAGTAACCTAGGTCTGAGCCTCAATGGCTACTATAAATATTTCCTGCTAGTGGGTCGTGAAAGCCGATGTGGCCTCATGACTGGTTCCTTTCACTGGTCTGGTGTTTCATGCTCTCTTGTCTGGTTAAGAGGTATTAGACCTCGATAGTTGAGAATTACAGCCTCACTTCTGAGGCCCAGGGTGGTCTTAACTTGATGTGGAGCTCAAGCTGCTCTCGAATTTTCTTTTTTATTGTTTTTGTTTTTTTTTTTTCGAGACAGGGTTTCTCTGTGTAGCCCTGGCTGTCCTGGAACTCACTCTGTAGACCAGGCTGGCCTCGAACTCAGAAATCCACCTGCCTCTGCCTCCCAAGTGCTGGGATTAAAGGCGTGCACCACCACCGACTGGCCCTTTTTTTTTTTTTTAAGTATTCATTTATTTATTTCGTGTATATGAATACACCGTCACTATCTTCAGACACACCAGAAGAGGGCATCGGATGCCATTACAGATGGTGTTGAGCCACCATGTAGTTGCTGGGAATTGAACTCAGGACCTCTGGAAGAGCAGTCAGTGCTCTTAACCACTGAGCCATCTCTCCAGCCTCGAATTTTCAATCGTCCTGCCTCGGGTTTCTGGGTGCTAGAGCTATAGGAGGGTGTCTCCATGCTTGGAAGTCCTTCCTTTCTCTTTACTGTGGAGTAACACTCTATTACATGGGAATTACTAATTTTATTTAACCATTAATCAGTTGATGGGCATTTTGATTTATATTTGTTTTGAGTATTGTATGTGTTTCTGGGAGTTTGTTCATCTCACGTGAGAGTATTTTGGTGCAGTAGTATCCCTAGCATTTTCTTACCATCTTTCTCTTTGACAGCTCCTGTTATTCCTGGCTTTAGTTATCTGAGTCCCATCTCTCTCTCTCTGTCTCTTTGTTTCTGCCTCTTTCTCTTTGTCTCTGTTTCTGTCTCTCTGCCTCTCTCTCCTTTCAAGGTTAGTCTAGCTGAAAAAAGTATATGAATTCTATTTTGAGAATATTCTATGGTTTCCTTCATATCTCTCCACTGTTCTAGCCCATGGCTCTGTATGTAAACTTGAATTTTTTTCTGGTTTCTTTTAGTTTCATTTTTTTTAAAAGTTTGATTTCTAGAGGTGAGAGGACAGGTGACTGATTTTAGAACTCTCTGTTTTTGAGCATGCTTGCTAACAGCTTAAGTTTTCCTGTGAACAACACACCCTGTGCATTTTTGTATGTTGCAGTCTTAATTTCATTTATCGGAAGCTATTTTCTTAGTCTCCTTGTGATTTCTTCTTTGAACCATTCATCATTCGAGGAATGTTTTCGACCTTGCTTGTGTTCGTGGATTCTGCAGATTCTCACTTGCTGCTGGCTTTAATTCCATCCACTGTTCTGAAGACCCCTCTCTGCTTGGTGTCAGTCTTGGCTCCACTCACTGAGGCTCTGTCTGGGGCTTAGCATGAGGCTCTTGGGAAGAACCCCATCTGGCTGGCAGGAGTACTGCTGGGATGCAGGATTTAAGGTCTCTGATGGTCTGCAGGTCTTTTGGTTTATCGTGCTTTCCAGACCTTACACACCCTCATTGGTCCTTTGCTTAGTTCTTCTATCTATCAGTGAGAGTGAGCCGAGGAGTCTGTAGCTGTTCATCAGAATCGACTGTTTTTCTTCCTTTGATTTTGCTTGGTTTTGCTTCATTATTCTGTTATTTTAAATACATATATGTTAATGCCTATACATATACATATATGTTGAATGTTAGCATTTTAAAATATTTCTAGTAAAGAATTTATATATATATATATATATATATATATGTTGTATTCTTTTTTTAAAAAAATGAGAATTTCATACATGAAGACTACATTTACCTAATTTTGACCCCTCACATCTCCCACTTAAATTCAGAACCACTTCTTTATCTTCTTTAGTATTGGTATGTATGTATGTATGTATGTATGTATGTATGTATGTATGAGTGATCTATCTATTATCTATTTATCTATCTGTCTATCATCTATCTTGCTAAGTCTATAGTATTGTCATATATATTATACATACACACACGTGTGTGTATGTGTGTGTGTGTTTATGGCTGACCACTTAGGATTAGATAATTTCTCAGGGGTCTCATTTCTGGAGAAGACTGATGTATTTCCCTTTCAGCAGCTGCTAATTGGCTATAGCTCTTCATATGGTGGCAGGGCCTTGTGAAATTTTCCATATACATGTCTTTCTTTTTCATTTTTCATTCCCAGGGAACTAATGTGGGGCAAGCACTCTACCACTGGGCTACATCCCTTCATCTCGCTCTGGTCTTTTCACCCATTTGTTTCTGGGAATATAACCATGTCTCCTGTAGGTTACCCAGTCTTGGCTGGGCTGACAGTCCTTGGTATTCAACTGCACTGTGTGATAAACTTCATTTAATGCTATTACTCAGCTCTGCTCTTTCATGTTTTCGCTGCTTGTTTCACATGTGTGTGCTCCTCTGGTCCTTCATCACAGCCATTCTTATATGAAATGAGTTTTTCCTGGGGCTGAGTTTTTTATTCTTTCAACACTCAATATTTTAGTTGTTGCATAGTGCTCAATATTTATATACTTGCTTCAGATGTACAGTGATTCAGATGTAATGGAATATAAATACTTCATACATTTTCTTAGCTCTCTACGTTTGAGAATTTCATAGACGTATCCAGTGTATAGTGATGGTGCTCACCCACACCTTGATCTGTCCCACTCCTACCCTGAAGCCTTCTATATGGGTTCCTCTCTTCACCAGTTCTGTAGTATTACTATTCTGCATTTCATATTCTATGTTTATTTCTACACTAGGAATGCACTGGCAATTAATTATTGCTTGATAGAATCTACTTTAAAGGAACTGAGAGATGGAGGGGAGCAATTACATGCTCACAGAGTCTGCTGAGTCAGCCTTCTTACTGCTCTGTCTTGCTTTCCCCAACCTTTTATTTTGATGAGTCATCTGATGCTGTTCCCTTATTTTGACACTTTGTCTCTGCCCAACTTCTTTGTGATGTTATTGTCAAACATATTCTGAAGACAATAGACTCAGCATTACATTATATATGTATAATATGTTTATATATATATGTTCCATATATGTTCTTGCTTCCTTAATAACCAGGGGGCTGTATTCTAAGGAATGCACTTTTATTGTTGTTGTTGTTATTGTTGTTGTTGTTGTTAAACATCGTACATCCCTAATCAGGAGTTGAAACAGAGGCCCTGCTCCTTGGTTACACACAGATGAAGTACAGCTCTTTGATGTGGAGCTGGGGATTAGAGTCACAGGTGTACCGTAGCTTAAGGTCTCCTGGTTTTCTTAAACTAATGCTTCTCAGTTGACTGTGTATTTTAGGACAATTTAGGAGGACTTTGAGTGAAATTTCTGTTTCTGAAAAATAGTTTTTATCTGTTTAGTTGCTTTGGGGGGTGTCTGCTGATCCTAGCACACTAGAGCCATGGCCATCGTGACTTGCTGATGGGTTGAAGGTTGAGTGAGGAGAAAGAGAAGCAGAGGGAGGTGGAGAAGCTGTTTGTATGGGCATGAGCTTCTGAGTGCACAGTTCCGTCAGCTGCCCTGCTTCTCCAGGGAACACTGGATTGTGGGATGCAGCTCAGGCTTTCTGCTTCTCTTCTGCTTTACTCTCCACCACTATCAGTTTATATGTAAGAATGGTGAAGTGGACATTTGTAGACTGGGTCCGGGCCTCAGAGCACTGGCTTGTTTGTATTGGGGTTGGTCTAGCCTGTTTCTCATTAGAGTTTATTAAACGATAAGTGAGAGCAGTTTGTTTATACCTAAGACTGTGACATCAGCCTAACCAATCAAGATAGCAAGACAGTTAGGCGATCAATCTAACTTCAGGCTAATATGCTGTCCATAATAAACATTAATTAAATATTTAATTTACTATCATTTTGCTTTCCATATACATTTTAAAAGGGCACCTGGGGCTGCTTTTTGATAGGCTGAAAATCTTAATAAAATAAAGATAGGGAAGCCAGAGCTCCTGATTTCTCTCCTTTGGGTAGAATCTTCTGTGGTCAAGAGAGCATCTGTTGATAGTTTTCTGTCCCTGCAGCAGAGGTCAATTGTTTATGTACATGTCTGTTTATTCATGAATTCAATGCATTTATATTTAATATCTACCAATTCCATACACTCCTCCGGTTTAAAGGCTATCTTGTTAAACAAGGAGCTTGCCCCATGGGGGCATGTTTTCAGCAGGAAGGGAGGAAACAGATCAGCAGTGTAGGTTAGTATCATGGTTATCCCAGAAAGTAAGGGAAGCAGGATATAAGGATAAAGCTGGGACATTTGTAAGAATGGGTAGTCACGGAAGGACTGGCTGCTATACAGGGGGAATATGTGTCAGAGATGAGCCAGGCATACATAAAGAACTTGGGGTACAATAATGACATGCTTGTGTGGCTGGACCTCCATGCAAGTGAGCTGTTTATTATGACAGACAGGAGTCAAGATGGAGAGGCTGCTTTGGTCTGGACCATACTCTGAAAGGCTTGTTCCATCTGTTCAATGTGATTATTCTGTGCCCACCTGACAAGTCAACATTTTGAGACAAAGACCAAAACTCCAAAAGCCCATGGCTATGGTGTTATAACGGGATGAGCATCAACTGAGAAGACCTTTGTCTCAGCACAAAGGAGATTTATTTGCCCCAGAGGAACAAGGGGCAGATAATAGGAGACAACTACAGGAAATAGGGGACAAGGGAGAAAGGAAAAAAGGAACCAGGAGAGAGCAGGAAGAGCAGGAAGAGCTATTTACCCCAGCGGGGTTGTCGGGGAAAGTTTGCTTTTGGATAGGGAGGAGACAGATGTGGCCCACAGGCAAATGGCAGTTTATAAAGGTAAAAGGGGAAAGATGTTAGGATGAGGGTTTAATTTTGCCTAGACAGGTTAATTAGGGCAGCCAAATGGGGCTTTAGATTGTTTGGCTTCAATACTTTGATAGCTGTAACTTGACAGTTAGCCTTAAGGGGAGGAAGCAAGTCAAATAAGAAAATAGACCGTGGGGGCTGGCTTTAAGAATGTAATCTAGTGGTTTTTAGCAAAGCAGAGAAGATAAAGGAAGAACAAAGCCTGCCAGAGTTGCTTTTGGCATGGTCTGGCCTACTAGAGCCATGTTTGCCATGCTCAGGCTAGTGCTCTTTTTTCAACTTCACCAGTAGCAGGGGTCTGGCAGGTCTGCATTGTATCCTAATTGTCTACATGGCCAGCTTAGAGAAGAGGACTCATGCCTTAGACCATTTGTGCTCAACATGACAGAACAGAATTTAAGACCCTACAAGTCCAAAATTAAGGGGTCCATATCTGATGGGGACCATTTTTCTCTGCTGTAGCATTTTGCTCCACCATTCCTCAGGGAGGAGGAAGGCCTGAGATGGTTTTGCTTCTCAGAACTCCCTCCCTGGTGGGATTAGGACTGCTCAGCCTGATAAGGTGGCAGATTGGTGGTGCAGGATTTTAATTCCTGCAGTAGCAGCAGAGGCAGGCTTTTTTTCTGTGAGTTCTAGGCCAGGTTAGTCTACAAAGGGCAGCTCAGGTTAGCCGGAGCTATATAAGTGGGGCCTTGTTGCAAACATAAAATTAAGTAATTAATTAATTGTAAAAAGTTATAACCGTAACTGAATGGGAGGATAAGGGACTCAAGGTCTTTCTTAGCCCAGTAGTTTGAGACCAGCTAGGTTACAGGACATCATCTCAAAAGAAAACAAAATAGAAGCAACAGAACCCCTAAAAGAATTGCAACAGTGGGGGTGTTTAGGAGGCCCATGGTTAGCCCAGCTGAGCAGAACAGCAGCTCTAGAGCTGGCGGTGGGTGGAGGTAGCTCCCTGATCTTAGGGTCCTGAGACATTTTCTTCCCAGCTCCTTCTCCCAGCGCAAAGGGCAGCCTGCCCTGTATTTATCTTCCCAAAGAGACTACTCTGAAAATTGCAGCTCTCTGAGACTTCAGGGCTGCCCACACTCCCAGGTAGGCTGAGTTCTGGGTCACAGCAGACACCCTTGGTGAGCTGTTAACTGGGTTCTTAGTATATTTTGCTTCCCCAGACCTGTGTTTTGTTAGACCCTGGGCTCCTTGTAGGTTTGGGCTCAGGATATGATTCTCCTGGTACTGCTGAGTTGGAGATCAGAGGTTTGGGGAAAATGACCCCAGGTGAGCAACATTTTCTAGACTCAGGGCATCTGCCCTGAAGGGCAGATCACTCTTTAAAATCCATAAAGCATGGGTTAACTTTCATTTCCAATTAGCTCTGAATTTTCTATAAAGATATAATCCTTTATTAAGTTAATGAGGCATAATAATTATTAATTGCTAATTATTCATAGTCGCTTAGTCGATTTAAAAGAAATGATACCATTTAGGGCAAGATTTAAAGACAAGGACCTATCAAAGGGCTTTCCCCCCAGAATCCAGCTACTCTGTTTAGCAGCAAGAAGACAAGTTTCTCACCCAGAAGGTATGACTGCACTTTTAATTCTGTGCTGGGAGTCAGCACACTGTCATGCATCCTTGACAACCTTCTTAGCTGCTCTGAGTGTCCTGTTTCCACATCTGAAGCAGGATATGCTGACGGTGGGGCATGGGGTGATGGGAGTCAAAAGCCCAACATGGCAGATGGTGAGTCAGGGTGAGAGAAGGAATCTGTGAGGAACCGCTTCCTGAACTGACTTTGAATGCACAATGAGTTTCTAATTGTGTGTATGTTTCTCTCTCTCTCTCTCTCTCTCTCTCTCTCTCTCTCTCTCTCTCTCTGTGTGTGTGTGTGTGAATGCAACAACAAGTAATGAAAGAAAGGGCCATGACTTTGAAGGAGAGCAAGGAGAGTGGATTTGAAGGGAGGAGAGGGAAAGAGAAAATGATATTTATGTTATAATCTCAAAATAAGAGAAATAACAAGAAATAGAGACCAAACCAAACAAAAAAATTAAGATTCTCTTTTATCATATATGTCTAGGTTTGTGTCAAATTGACAGAGGACTAGCCAATGCAATATCATATGTAGGCAGAAAATATTCATTTATAAATAACATACATTGAAGTATTAAGTTCAAGTGGCATAGGGTCTGGAGTTTAAAGTAATCTGGTGAAAAATATGGATAAAATAAATACAAACACAGGACATTATGCTAGCTGCTGAGGATGAGTGGCCCATATGGGGCTGGTAAACTGTCTCCTTGCACATATTGGAACTTTCCATAGTAGGAATGTAAAGAACAATGTCCTCTTCATAGTCTGTTTATTTAGGGAAGACATAGTCATTGAGTGTTCTTATTACCTTTCTTGTCCCATTGGACTGGCCTCAGGTTGGCTGGAGGGAGAGAATACTGGGACATGGAGGGGGTGTCTAAAGAGGATTTTAAGCAAGTCCATGAGCTCTAGAAAGTTATCATTTGGGGAATAGGATTACAAAAGTAGGTACTCAATAATTAGCACCTTAATTTATATTTCCAATATGTCTTAGGGGACCTCTTGTGGGTGAAGAGGTATAGCTCTGATTTGGGGTAAAATTAAAGGATCCCACACATTCACAGGAATGGAAGAATATACCATAAAAGGGAAATCATGAATTATGGCCCAGTGGCATTCATTGAACAAGTACTATATAGAGGAAGGGACATGGATGTTAAATCCAAATGTCTTGTTCTGAAATTCATGGCTGTGCAGTCTTAACCATTCGGAACTTTCTTATCTGATGTCAGAAATCAAGCCCTTACTTCTGAGGACCACTGACAGACAGGACTGCCATAATGTATTTAAACATCTGACCCGTAGAAGGATTGGTATACACCTGATCACCTTCACTCCTGGGTTTGCTGACATTGTATGCTCTGGGTGTCAGTAACTCATGCTCTGTGCTTAAAGGTGCACTGCTTCTGATTTCTAAACCCAGAGGAAGAAGGAGAAGAAAGACTATAGAAGTCAGAGGGCATGGAGGACATCAGGAGAACACAGCTCACTGAATCAACTAAGCAGGGCTCATAAAGGCTCACACAGACTGAAGAGTCAAGCACAGGGCTTGCACTGGTCTGCACCAGGTCCTCTGCCTATGTTATAGCAGTTAGCTTGGTCTTTCTGTAGAACTCCTAGCAGTGGGAAAGGGGGTGTCTCTGACTCTTTTTCCCTGGTCTTGAGGCTCTTTTCCTCCTATTGGGTTACTTAATCCAGCATCTATAGGAGGGGTCTTTCCTTGTCTTGTTGTATCTTGTTTTGTCCTGTTTGGTTGTTGTCTCTTGGAGGTTTACTCTTTTCTTAAGAGAAACAGAAGGGGAGTGGATCTGGGGGAGGGGGGAGTGGGAAGCTGGGATGGGTGGAGGAAGGAGAAACGGTGATCGGAATGTATTGAATGAGAGAAAAAGCTATTTTTAATAAAAGAGAATGTGTGCTCATTATTTAAGAACCTAGTAATGTATACTCATTGTAGAAGAGAAAAAAAATCACAGAAGTGTGTAAAGGAAAATAAAACCCCCCACAGAGTCTCCAAAGACCTCAGCAGCAAGCACTGAATATCCTGTTCAGTTTTAGTCTTCTCCCACCTCTCAGTAAAAATAATTGAGGTCATTTGAGGTGTAGATTTTTTCCATCTGATTTTTTTTTCAACATGTTATATGAGTTTTTCTTCCCTGGGGATTTTTTTTTTTTCAGTGTTTAACAATAAAAGCATACTGGAGTTTGAAGTTGGATGAGCTGACATAGGAGAATTTGTAGCTCTGCTATGTCTTACGTGTTTGACTGGATAAATAGTGGATTTTTTTTCTCTGGGTTACTGTGGGAATTAAGTGTCCTAAAGCCCATCCATTCCTGGGCAAAGTGCCTGAAGTGGTGTTTATACAGTCCTGGTTACTGATATTGGTGTTGGCTACATGGCTGTGTCATTGTAAATACATAATCCTTCCCCCACCCCCACCCCGTACCTGAATGAGGAGGGGCACAAATGCTAGAGCACCAGGATCATACTGAAGGACCATCTCTTCACTCTGTGATTCCAGGCTCTCTTGGAGTGTGAAAACTCCAAGCTAGTGGCCACAGTTTGTGGAAATGGAGGGAAATGATGTGGTCGCAGGTATTTTAGCATCTCCTGGCTCACCCAGAAAGTGGGCCTCCTTCTGTGTCCAGCATCAGCCCTTGAGATGTCTGGGAATTGCTGCTTGCCGCTCAGTGTTGAGGACAGGGTGTGTAAACAGCAGGGTCAAGTCAGCCTCCCTGTAGCACTTCACCAGGGGCGCTTTCATGGCTCTGATCCACAGCATGTCCTGAGGGCAATCAGCCTCTCGGGAGCATTCATCGGGTTCTGCTCTGGCATTTCCCTCCACTTATATCAGGATGTGAAAAAACGCTCAGGCGGATCTGAGCGGTTGGTGTGTTGGAGGAGGCTGCATGCTGGGTACTCCTGGGAATTACCAGATCTCCCAGAGAATCTGCACACGATGTGAGCGTCTTGATTTCCTTCTATTTTCTCATGTTCATGAACACCATCATCAGTCTTTCAATTTCTATGACATAGCTAGTGCGATGCAAGTAAAGGGGTTTAAATGTCTAATAAAACACGAGCGCACGTTACAGTTTTGGTTCGCAGTAGCTGTGTGTCATGAAGTGAGTTGCTTTCCATCCCTGGGGCTGCACTTTCTCACTTAGGTGATGGGGGGCAGGAGAAACTCTGACTTCTGTCGGTCTATACTTTTACTACCTCATTTCTAAGCCAGTCATAGAGCTTCGAGGTCAGGGCAGCACAATGTCACAGAAGCTTTGGGTCACAGCTAACAGAAACATCTACTCAGACGGGTCTAGAAGCACAGAATTGTTTGGTAGGGTGGGAACTTGGGACTGGGTGGATAACAACTCAAGCAAGTCTTCAAAGACTCAAGTTTCTCTGAATAGCTCCAGGCAATCCCAAGGCTGGTTGCTCCTCACACTGCTGGGGATGCTTTCAGCCACTCCAAAGGATCTAGTGGATGAGAAAACATCAGCTCAAAGAGATGGTTTCTTTTGATGGAATTGTCTTGAGAGAGAGAAAAAGTGGCCAAGGCCACCCAGTTACCTTCCACGTATGCCAAAATTTAATCACATGTCATGTCTCCACAAGACAGGCATTTTGGAGAGGCAGGATCACCTTGGCAAAAACATCTCTCCAAGGATTCTTCAGTGTGCTCAGTGGTGGATGGTGTATGTCCACAGGGGGACCTGGGGCAAAATTAGACTCTTCTTAAGCAGAGGAAGTGATACTGTGGGAAGGGGGGGGAACAATATTAATTTTTTAATTGACTGTATAATTTTCTTCTCAAATGATAAGTAAAAATAAAACTAGTTAATATACATTAAATGTTTAGTATATAGTACATTCATGTGTTGAGACCTGGACAACTGATTTATACCTTGTGGGTTTTTTTCTGTTTGTTTATAGTTTTGTACTATGTGCATGTGTGTTTTCACATATGTGAGTGTATGTGTGTGCATGTGTGTGTGCAGGACAGAGATCAGTCTTTGGTGTGGTTCTTCAGCTGCCTACTCTGGGTTGTTGTGTTGTGTTTGTTTGAAAGAAGGTCTTCGGGACCCGGGGCTTGCTGATTGTATCAGGCTGACTGCCAGTGAACTCCAGGACCCTTCTGTCTATGGTCTCCAGAGCTGGGATTCCAAGCATGTGCCACCATGGCCAGCTTTTTATGAGGGTTCTGGGGATTGAAATCCGGTCTAAACACTTGGGTAGCAGACACTGGGATTACCAATTGTACACTATTGCATCCATTTCTCCTTCATCTGCACTGTGACTTGGAAACAGATGCTTATACCACGTATCTTTCACAGACGAGGAACATGGGGACCACTCATGATCACAATCAAAGTATCCTGACTCAAACGCAAGTATACCTGAGTGATTTCAAAGCCTGGAGTTTTCATTACTATTTCATTCAGGAGAGAAAAGAGAAGCTGCACAAATACCTTCAAAAACACCAGCTGTGCTCCACTAGTCTAAACCCTAACACAAGCCAGCTAGTTGGTTGTTGGGTGTGGTTCTTCCTATTTTATATTTTGGGAAATCAAGTCTCAAAGGTGTGCTTAACTTGCCAAGAATTTCATAACCAGTAGAAAGCATAGACATAAGACTATTTGAATCAGTAGTTTCAGAAAGAGAATTGTACTGCCAAAACAGTGTTAGTGAACCTTGAAAGACCAGTCAGGAGCTGATTCGATGCAATCACAGCAGGACCTTTATTCAAGCTTGAGCTTGGGCTCAGTCCACCGCCAACACACAGGATGATTTTGGTGGAGAAGAGCCCTGAACACTTGTGGAGTAAGTTTTTATAGAGAGTGGCAAGCATCTAATTGGAATGCTACTATGACTGGTGTTGGGAGTCAAACCATAAATTTAATTTCTGTTTCCCTCTGCATGGGTGGTTGTTAGACAGAGGTCAGGATTGTTGTGGATTGACCTGGAAATGATGGATTTGTTGGGGGAGATTAAACTAGAGAGGTAGGTCTTGTTGGGGTTTGCCTAGAAACTGGAGTGAGGCTCAGGTTTGTTGGGGGCTAACTTGGAATGTGATGCTAGATACTAGCCTGTTGATTACCTGAGTTCAAACTTGGTTCAAGTTCACTAAAATGGAGTCTGAATTTAAGAGATTTGATCTCTCAGAATATTTTTATCTGTAAAGAATAAGAGTGACTTAGCATTAAGGAAGTTTGTTCCTTTTTATTGTATCTGGAAAACAGAGATGCAACTCATCAGTGACACTCAGGACTCAGGGTTTTGCGTGCTTAGCGTATTGACCATGTCTCCTTTCAGGGCACCTGAGCATCCTGGTCCTTGTCCAGATTTTTCTAAAGTGAGAAAGGGAGAGGGGAGGATCAGTGGATTACTCTAGCATATTCCTCTTTCTCTCCTGTCTCCTCTATCCCTGTCTGTTTCTTTTTCTCTTTCTCTGGAAAAATCAAGGTCCCTAATGACCAGTAGTTGGTGTCCCCTTATGGACCATTAATCAAAATGGAATGACCTGGTTAAATCTTAGCTGCAAGAGAGTCGAGAAAGGTAAGTGCCTATGTTTTAACTCTCTTCTGTTGGCAGGTTTGAGCAGGACTAGCTGATTATTCTAGTCCTGGATCCTTATTTCTTATGTGTCAATCATTTTGACTTCCTGCCCGTGCACTTCCCTGTGAGAAAATACAAATGAGAAATGAAGAAGCCCCAGTTTCTCATTCTGTAAATAAATAAATAAATAAATAAATAAATAAATAAATATTGGAATAAAGCCTGTCTGTTATAAGGCTTCCGATTTTTGGTCTTGATACTGAATTTAGAGACATAAAAAGATGTGATTCAGGCCCAACCACGCAGTGGGCTTCCTACCTTGAGATATCAGGAAAGATGAAAAGAAGATGTGTTGATGCCTAGTGGTGACTCCCACGTGGGATGCATTCAAAGGCAGCCTGTCAGAAACATAGGAACACTCACGTTTACCGTTTACTGCAGAATTATAATAGACAAGATATGGAACCAAGCTGTGTCCACTGATGGGAGAGCAGATAAAGGAAATGCAGCATGTCAAGAATTCCACTCCCAAAGCAAAGGCCCCAAATGGAGCTCAGAGTTGCTCAAGAAAAGCAACTGACCTTGACCCCAAACATCTGATGGGTTCAAAAGGAAACAACAGACTATAACTTCAAAAACAGCTAAGTTCCCCATTCTTGCTTTAATGAAACCCCCTTTCTCCTTCCTATTTTCAGCTACACAATCCCCATCTTGAACCTTGCAGTCTACATTTTCCTGTACTCTGATCACACTGTAGTTAGAGACTCCACCTCACAGGTTACGTGAAGCTTTCAAAGCTGTTGAGGTTATCATGATTCTCATCCTTTATGTCTTCCCAGAGACTTAATTTTCACAGCATTACGTACAATAGGACATTATTCAACTATAAAAGAATACAATCCTGTTATTTGTGGTGACAAGTATGAGCCTGGAAGGCACTGAGTTACATGAAATAAGCTGACCAGAGAAAGACAAATACTGCATGTTCTCAGTTATATGTAGAAGCTGAAACATGGATTGGGAAGGAGAGGATAGAAGAGTGGTTACTAGAACCCAGAAAGCATAAAGGAGAGAGAGAGTGTCAGAGACTGGTGAATGGGGAATTGTTACCTGCCCCCTTCAGCTCAGCCATCTGGACTTTGGCAGTCTCTGCTTGGAGGCTACCACCTGGGGAGCTAAGACAAAAGCTCTCTGCAGACTGTCAGTTCCTCTTTGAAGAAAGCTGCCTGGAAGTTCACAATGAGATACAACACAGCCTACCTACCACCTGGAGACCTTTGGAGTTGCTGGGGAGTTTGGCACCTGACCTCTTCTGCATTGTTTGTGTTATGCAAATATCATGTAACCAAAGATTCGGTTTCAGTTTCTCGTGTACATATATATATATTCTGGATATTTCTAAGTAAAGTAGAAGCCTTGATTGGGACACAACTTGGTTTTGTGTTTTCTCTTACATCTTGAACCCTCTATTTCAGGTCCTTTGGTCCTTTGCCTGAGAGAACCCAAGTTCGTGAAACTGCGGGACAGTTTCAGGGAATGGGTACAGCTTGTTGGAGATATCACTTCTTATGATCACAGGAGGACTGTCTCTGCTATGGATACAGGTCATTCCTGCCCCAGACCATGCCTCCTTTCCATCTACAGGTGCCAGAACTGATGAGAATTCCAGACTATGCTGGCTGAGACCATCTATGATTGGCCATACATTCAAAGACTCCTACTTGGAGTCTGCCGTATTCTCAGATGAACCAAATCCAAGATAACATTAAAGAGATGTGTAGAAGAAGGAATAAGGAGGGATTATTCCACTGCTGCTGCTACCCTGCTCTTCGCAGGCCAGAACCCACTTGTAATCTTGTATCTGGTTCATTATTATTGCATTGAAGACCAGCTATTGACCAAAAGGGAGACCATGGTACTGAAGAGAGTTGGAGTGATGTCATAAAGACCTGCTGATGGCTGCAGAACTTAGACGGATGACTGATGATCATAAAGGCAGAAATTTTAGTTTAATTTGTAATGATCAAAGTGGTCTGAGAAAGGATTGGGCTAACTCGGGATGTGGCAAACTCCCTATTGCTGAAGGTATGCAAGATGAAACAGGCTAATTGGCTGTCGCGGGTATTGAAGAGGGCTATTTTCAGAGTGTTGAATAGCTGCTGTGTCAGTCTGAGTCCCAGAAGCAGATCCTGAGGCAAGGATTTGGATGCTGGTAGCTCACATGGCTGGCAGATCCCAGGAACACTGGGAGCAAAAAGGAAGTGAGACAGAAATAGGAAGAGACCAGCCATACAAGTGTCAGAAAACTGCTTACTTGTTATGGACAAAGGGCCAGCTGGGAAACCCTCTGTGACAATTTCCCTAGGTGACAGGAAAGTACAGGTGCTCCTCCTGGGAGCTCTGGGGTATGAACACACAGGCACTTTCCACTTACTTGGATGTGCTCTGAGCATTGTGGTGTGGCTGGAGCAGGGGCAGGAGGATGATTCTCACTTATGGAACTGACTTCAGGCAGTCCTCCGCCAGAGAGACTGTCAGCTCATCACAGGCATCTCCTGTAGGAGCAAACCCCAGAGTTTTCTCTGCCTATAGGGTGCCTCCCTTAGCAGGGTCATGCTTTTGTAAGGTGGGGTTTAAAAAGACGATCTCTAATTCCCACATGCCCTGACTCTTATTTTAAACAAATATTTGGAGAGTGAAGGCTAGTCCCTGGGTTCATCTGTGCCATCTCTTCTCACACCATCTGCCCCAAGAAGGCTGTTCTTTAGAGTCACTCCAGTGGCCCTCAGTGACACTGAAGAATATAAGGATGTCTTTGGGGAAGAGTAGCCAGCTACCCACAACATGAGTTCCCATGGGTAACTGTCACCCCTTGGCACCACCACTCTTAAGCATTTCTTAATTGCTAATGTGCTTTACAGTATCAGCCATCCCAGGCCTTCTAATACTACCATGAGAGAGACATAATCAAGAAAATGGCTCGTTTATCCCAAGTTTCATAGAGTAGCTGAGGCTTTGGATACATGAGTGAGACCTTGAGTCCAGGTAGCCTGCCTTCCCGTACCCAGGTCTCAGCTGAGGCGCCCTGGCTTCAGAGGCAGGTGGTCAGACCTGGAGCTGAGCAGCATGGAGAAGGAATAGGATGTGGGCAGAAGAAACTTGGGGCAAGGGGTAGAAGGTACAGCAAGAGGTGATTTTCATACTGAATCACATTTTCCACTTTGAAATAGGAGCTGAGAAACGGTGAGGGAGTGATAGACAGTCTACCTAGGCAGGAGGTAGGGATATTACACGGCTCATATTTAATTATGTAAAATCCCATAATCCCTCGGGGAGCTCAAAGGACATGAGATGGTGACTTCTTTTCTCTCATAACCTCGAGTCACTTTATTAAAATGACAGTAAGACTAATACAGTGAGGAAGAAAGGAAGAACTATATGGCCAAAGGATGGGGAACAAATGTATCCTTTCCCCTTCTCATGCCCACCCCTCTCCTTTGCTGCCTCAGGCTGAGATTCCGGTGTGAAGGTGAGCATACATACGCATGAGGTGTCCTGGAGAAGCCCACCTTGCCTTCAAAGGCTGCTGTGACTCCCCGATTTTATAACTGGCTCGAAGGGAGGAATGGGAAATGGAGGTGGTGGTGGGCAAAGGAGAGAGGGAGGAAGAATGACAGAGAGACAGGGACTGACAGACACGAAGAGTGGGAAAAGGTAGGCAGAGACGGAGGAGGACAAAGAGGAGGGGGAAGAGGAAGAAAAACAAAAAGAGGAAAGAGAAGGAAGGAAAGAGAAAGGAAGCCGGCAGACTTGTCTCCCTCTGAAATTCTCTCTGGAGCCTTCACCACAGCGTTTACAGCACTCAGCAAGCTCCTCAACTTGGACAAGGAGACTTATAAGAGAGCTCAACTAAATTGTGTTCATTAACTCAAAGCCCCATCCAAACTGCCTAGATTCTCCATGAAGAAGGAAATCTGGGCACAGAAAGAGACACAAGGGATATCCACAAGGAAGAAAGGCCACATAAGAATTTGAGGGGGGAGATGGCCAGCTAAAGCCTCGTGAGAAACAGGGGCCTGCCTGACAGCTTGGACTTGCAATTCCAGAATACAGAACTGGGAGAAGATAGCTGTCTACTTTTACACATGTGCATGTGTGTCTACATGCATGCATGCGTGTGTGTATGTGTGTGTGTGGTGTATGCATATGAATGTGTATATGCATGGCATGTGTGTATGTGGTATATGCATATGTGTGTGTAGTGTATACATTCGTGTGTGGTGTGTGCATATGTGTGTTCGTGGTATATACATGCATGTTGTTGGGTGGTAAGCTGTGCGGGCAACCTGTTCCAGGTCAAGCAAGAGGTCTCGAACCCTGGAGAACTGGTAGGTGGTAATTTCCGCCTGCATGGGATGGGAGGTGGTCGACCAAGCCTCCTGGGCCCCTGACTCCTATTGCAGTCACAGCTCCCCACAGCCCCACGCAGGAGAGGTGTGTGATATTGGTCATGTATTAGCAGCCTTCCTACATGCAAATAAGGTTTCCCCAAGCTCTCAGTCCAAACCAATGGGAAGTACCTGCTCTCAAACCCTGAATCACCCCCAAAACTGTATATAAATCTTATCCAGGGAATTAAAGGTGTGTGAGAACTACTCCGTCATCTGAGCCTTTTGTTCTAAGAGCTGTAACACTGGAGAAGAGGTCTACTCTCCTGAAATGCCACCTGAAGCTTCGCCATACTCTTCACTGGCTAGTCAACCTCTTGTCAGCTCAGCCCGACCTGACTCAGTGCAGGGTGGCTTGGAGAAACTGAGTGACCTGGAAAGGATGGCAGAGATGGAGGTGAAGCCTGCTGCAGCTGCAGAAACAGCAGAAGCGACTTCTCCTCCCTGCCCATGCTCGTTTCCCTTCGCTGGAACTCTCACACCAGGCTGGGCCAGAGATCTCCGTGAAGGCCTCGGTACTCAGGCCCACAGCATGTGTGTGAGATATGTTTACTTGTACATACAGAGGCCAAAGGAAAATGTCAGATGTCCTACTCCATCATTTTCTGTCTTATTTCTATGAGATGGGGTCTTGAGTGCCATCTGGAGCTAGGCTGGCAGCCAACCAGCCCCACCCTTACCCCCCTAATCCACCTGTCCCTGTCTCCTACTGTGGAAGTTTATAGGTGTTTGTTTGCATGGCCTTGGTCAACTTTTATGTGTGTGATGGGGATTTGAGCTCAGATTCTCGTGCTTGTTCATTAAGCACTCTTAACCTCCTGACTCATCTTCCCAGCCCAATTTCTGTCTGTGGAGCTGCCCAGTCTGTGGAATGTTGTTAAGGAGGCCTAACAAAAACACAGATCTGAGGGCTGAGAAGTTGGGTACTGACGTAACAAGAGTTTCAAAGTGTAAAACGACTTTGGAGTCGTGTTTGAGTTAGAGGCTGAGAGAATTTTGACATACATTCTAGAAGGAAAAAAAGCACACAAACCATGCTGAGACCTTTGGTTAAAAAAAAAAAATGCACGCAAAGGTCGCTTTAGACCTTGTTAAATCCGTAGCAAACTCATACATGCAGGAGAGAGCTAGAACAGCAGTCTAGTAGCAGTGTGACTCTATAGCCTGCATGGTCTCAGTTTCCTTATAAAATAGGGTAAAATGACCTTGTCTTTCTGCGTGCTGGGGCAGAACAGTGGTGGATGAGCTGTTTGCTTTAAAATTCTTGCTGAACTCCTTTCCAGTTGACTCGGTCTCAGTACGCACGGCTGCCTGTGTTCTACACGGCTACTGCTGGATCCTTTGCAAGAGTAACAAATGCTCTAAACTACAGAGCCATCTTTCCAGACCCCCAATTTTGTTTCTTATTCTTTACTTTATTGCTGGCACCCCAGACTTCCAAAACAGTACCTGAACAGAACAAATTCTCTATGTATAAATATCACTGACCAGTCAGATGTGTGTGAGATGAGAAGCCGGGAGGGGTACTATCAGAGCAGCAATGCTTCTGTCTGCATAGGAAAATAAACTCCACTCTCCATCTCTGGCTGCTGCTGGCATCTTCAGGCATGATACAGGGCTCCATGAGGCTTTTGTGGACTTTTTTTTTTACAGTGATTTAGGAAATTTTTTTTTATTCCTAAGAAGACTGTTGGACAGCCAACGGTGTGGGTAGCCCCTTCAAAACGGCTCCTGGCAGGCTGACACATGCTAGCAGGCTTTGGCAATGAGGTCCTTATTTTCACTCTACATGAATTAAGCAGAGACTGCTCCAGTATTCCTGGGAGCTGGGGAGAAAGAGATTCCATTTGCCACACAAAGGATTTAGATTGGATGCAGGGAAGGCATTTTGAATGGAGAGAAACTCATCCCATGGTAGGAGTGCAGAGAGTTTTTCTGGGTGCTAAGATCATGATGTGGCCTTGGCCCCTGGATGCTGAGGTAATCATTCCTCGTTGTCTGGTGCCCTGATTTGTTAACTTCTGCTCTGGAGAAGCCTTGGAGTGGAGAGATGCACTTTTCAATTGCTTTTGTTCCATGCACATTCTTTGCTCTTTCTAGCAACTGTGTAGCAGTGGGACAGGAACCAACTAGAGAAGAAAGCATGCTTTGCCGAGCAGTCTTACTAAGGCAGTGTCCCAAAATCTATTGGGCAGCTTACAGACATCCAGGAGCTCCTACAGCCACCGTCCATCTGCCAAGACCCAAGGAGCAGTTGCCAGCTCCCCATATACCCTCTCTCATTAGGCTGTACTTGATACACTGTTGCTATCTAGAGCAAATGTACAGTGATGGAATAGCAGTCAGCGGCATTTTTTTCTCCCATTGCCGAGGAGCACCAGGTAGGAGCCCGAGTGCTTGTAGTTGGCAGAAGGATCCAACAGTCCTCCTGGGCCCTCTCCTCTGGGCCTCTTTGATCTTTTATGTTTGGTGCAACTGGGGTATGAATAACCCAGTAACATTTGTGGTACATGGAGGGTGCAGCAGACATCATCTCGAGACCTCAGTGTGCACACTTTCATTTCAACTGCACCTATCACAGCTGCATTTGGGGAATGCAGAAATTCAAGCTCAGAGAAGAGAGAGAGGACTGACTAAGCTCACACAGCTCCTTGGCAGAAGAGTGTCTTCAAGGTGCTAACCCCAGAGCTTGGCATCACAGTTCTTGAGGCCAGCAGGGCACGTGCCTTGAATACGTTTTGCACACAGGGTTCCCCCCCCCCCGTATATTAGTGTTCTGGTGTTTTTCTGACTTTTCTTCTAACTGTACCCCATATTTTTGCACTACATATTTTACTAATTGCACTACACATTTTAGTATTATGAGTAGAACAGAGATCTGCTTGAGAAATGTAACCTTTGGAGGCTCACACACCTTGGTGGCACGTGAGCCATAAGCATCGTTACTCTGAAGGTCTGTGCTGTCTATTTAAGATTCATGCTGCGTTACATGCAGGGAGGGTCTGCTCCATTCTCTCTCCAAGTTACAAGCGATTTGACTCTGCTGATTAAGCTTATGCAGTTCTTTATTAATTTAATTTATTTGCTATTACCTTTTTAGGCAGTGTTGAGGATTGAACTTAGGACCTGTGATTGCTACAAAAATACTCTAACCCCAAGGTACAACTGTAACCTGTTTAGTTTTAATTTCCCGATTAGCACATTAATTATGAATATTGCATCTAGCATTGAATTTGATATTCCTGCACATGTGTACAGGATGCTCTGATCAGGTCCAACCTCTGTCTACCTTCCTTGCCTCTACGATTCAGGTTGAATCTATTTCCGTGTTAGCATTCAGATCTGAGAGCGAACATGTGGTTCCTGTCTTTCCATGCCTGGCTTAGTTGACTGCTCAGTCGGGCCTCCCATTCTAACCATTCTGTAACAAAGAAGACTGTGTTCTTTCTCACAAGAAACATTCATTGGGTGTGAAAACCACCTGGGCTGACTACATAGTTTCAAACAGGTGAAGGAAGTGAGAAGCAGATTGAGAGATTTTTTTTTTTAAGTTAGTATGGAGTAATGAACGACAAGTTTGAAATCAAGCTGTCTGACCTCAGAGTTCAACCCTTTAACCATGACATCATAGCACCCATCATTGGTGTGAACTGTTTGGATGGCCTAAGGTGTCTCAGTGTTTTCAAAGCAAGAGAAGCAGAATGTCCACCATCTGTCTCAGTGGACTTAGGGAAACCAAGGCTTGGGACAGGAAGGGAGAAGCCTGTGGTCTCCCGGGCAGGAGCCACAGAGCACAGGTCTGTGTGTGAGCTGCAGACTCTAGTCCTTGCAAGCACGATAAGCAGAACTTCTCTCAGCTGCACAGTCTCTCTGGCCTTTGGAGAATTCCTTCCTCCCTGTAGGGCTGTGATGTTCACATTCGCGCACACACACTCTGCAGACAAAGTTTTTTTTATCTCATTAGTCAAAGAAAAAGTAACTTCTGAACTTGGTATATCTGTGTGATAGACTTCAAGTAAATTGTAGTTTTATTTATAGCTCCCTGTCTTCCAGAAACTTAAGCGGCAATATGTTATTGGGCTCATAAAAAAAATAAAATAAAATAAAATAAGATGACACCTCGGGCAGCACTGTAACTAATTAGGGAGGCTTCGAAACTGCTGTTAATTCCAGACTCTGAAATGCGCACCGGCAGTGCCAGCAGCCAGCCCCATGATCCCGAGGAGGACTGCTTCATGCAGCTGCGAAGCTCAGATTTCACATTAAGTCAAACAATTATTTTGACGGGTTGAGTGAGCTCCGCAAAGTGCCATTATAATAAAATCCCTCAATTGCCTTGCTGAGGCGCTGGCGCCGACAGGGGAAGCTGGCTGATGGCGGGGGGTTCTTGGAAAGCCTAGCAGCCAGCATGCTTGCTTGCTCGGGTGCTGCCAGACACTGACTGTGGAGGATTTTGAGGAGCATCCAGAGCTTTGGGGGCTGGAGACGGGCAAGGCGGCTTCAGGAGTGACAGCGGTAACTGAAGGCAGCCAGAGTTGCTCTGATTCTCCTTTCTTTTTTCTTCCCTCCTTTTCTTTCACTTTTCTCCTCTTTTTCTTTCTTTTTCATTTTTTTCCTGCCTGTTAGCATTATTGCTATTTTTGTTTAATTTGAAGTAATTTTGAATGTGAAAAAAGCTACAAAGGCAAGATCAAGGATAGGGATGAGAACTCTTGGGCAGCTTCAGCCCTTACCAAGTTGTGACTCCTTATACTTAACCAGGGTGGGTTTCCTCTGGACACAGGATACACTGCCAAGAAACACATAGGGCCCCCATTGCCTTGGAGCAAAAGTTAGGGGTGGAATAGTGTCAGATCATGTGGAATAGTGTCAGATCATGCCGTGCAAATGGTCACAAGCACCAGCTGTGTTACGAAGCCTTCGGCTACAGAGCTCCTCAGGAGGGCAGACAGCCACTGCTTTGTTACAGCTGGGTTCATGATTCAATGTGGGAATCACCTCCAGTGCTCTGGACTCTAGAGGGTAGAGAGAGAAAAAGAAACCATAGACATTATCATCTGAGATCTGACAGAGCTGGGTTCGGTTTATGTGTGCTTTGCATCCAGTCTCTCAGTTCAACTGAGGTGAAAAAGAAGGATCTCTTCCTGTGAGCTAATCCAAGGAGGGGGTATGCTATTAAAGTTTGGGAAATCTTGTTAGAGAATTAGTGGATGGTGGTACGGGCATTCATTCATCTGGATGATTGCAGGCTGTGGTGACAGAGCCTCATCTGGCATCTCTGTTCTAGTCCTCAGGGATCACATCACTTTGCAGCCACGTTCTCTGGACAGGGCTCAGCCAGGGTTCTCAGAACCCTAGACAGTGTTCAGTGCTGGGTCCCACAGTATGGGGAATCCCAGAATGTCTTGGGATTTTGCAGTTTGCTTCTGCTGGGCTTCTCTTCAGCCTCTCTACTGATGATCCTCTCCGTGTTTGGTGTGCTCCTGGAGCACAGAGCTCACCTCCAGATGTGGCTTTTGTTGTATGGCCTTTGCAAAGCGCCTACTGAGTTCTTCTATCTTGTTGAACGGTGCCGCAGCTTCCTTTGTTTTTACTTCCGAGCACTTTGCACAACTGGACAAGTTACAGAATTGTTTATTGTGCATTTCTCTGCCTTTGCAGTGGAAGTTTAATGATGATTGTGAAGAGGAAATATGAATCTTGCATTTTCACTCCCCCAATCTTCTTTCTTTTTTCTCTTCTTTCCTTCTTTTTTTTTTTCTCTGTCCTGACATACCCAGATGGGGTCCCTTAAAAAAATGCTGTGATTTGGATCTCACCTTTCTCAGTCAAAGTCTCTTGGTCTTGACAAGTGAAAGGCTGGAGCTAAGATGTAGCCAAACACTTCCTTCCTTTATCCCTTAAGCCTGGGTATGAATAAAATGGATGTGCCTTGATCACAACCTTGAGTTCATCCTCTCCCATAGCCATTTGTTCAATTTATTTTATTCTAGAGCTTCACCAAATGCTCAGACCTGGAGAAACATCCCTACCAGTCACTTGAATCATCCACTGTTTTCCATTTCTCTTAATTCTGCACAAGGAATAGAGGGACTTAGGACATAGTTGATGTTGGGAGCTGACCCCGAGGAAAGCTGTGCCGTTTAGGCCAATATATTTCATTAAAGGAGACGTCAGCTTCACCTGGAGAAACCCTCTCATCCCTTGGCTACCTCTGAACTGCAGGTGGGGAACATTGATTTCTGCATCTAACTGTTCACTTCACATCCAGAACACCATCCCTAGACCAGCCTGAATAGGCAGCACATGGGACATGAACCCATCAGCATCTTTTTGCTGGCAATAGTCATTGCTATCTATGGAACATGATGCAGGACATATTACCTTAAGACATCTGTAAAAATCTAGGGAGGTACACATCTCCTGTGTTTTATATTCACAGACTGGAGTCCCAGGAGCTTGCCCATGATCTTATGATGATACCAAGCAATGGCAAGATTTGGACAGTGTGGTTGCAAATATATGAACTTAGCTGCTATGCAAAGCTGTGAAATGGCAGCTGCTGTGTGCTCCCCCTTGGCTACTTTATTATCAAAGGAATATGCCAATACTTAAGGCTTAAGAAACTTTATTTTTATGCTTTGAGTTTTTTTTTCAGTTTTCTATTTTCCTTAATTCATGTTCATAATAAGTGGCTCCTGTGGTTGTCTGCACAAGTTACTTTCATCCAGAGCTTCACCAAACACTCAGACCTGGAGAAACATCCTCCATTAGTCATCTGCTTAATCCACTGTTTTTCTACTTCTCTTAGTGTAGCACAAGGAGAAGACAGGGCCAGCGGCGGTTGGGGGGATGGGAATGGTTGGGGCTGGGAGCTGACACCAGAGGCTAGTGTACCATTGAGGTCAGTGTGCCTCATTAAAGGAGACAACAGCAAAAGGACATTTTAACATTTGTAAGCCAGTTTTCTCTCTGTGCACACATCTCATTTGGTATATTCTAGGAACCCAAGCAATGTACCAAGTGCTGGTATAATGCTGTGAACAGGATGGCAGAACGGGCCACATTCTACTGGCTTACACACACATCAACTTAGCCAGGTTACTTTAAAAGTCTGAAATTCAGGTACCTATTAGAAGACTCCATATCTGACTAGGAGAGGCCAAATATCAATGGGGAAAGGATGGACTTGGCCTTTTGTACATGATGGTCTTTGAACCTTCACTGTGTCTCACTCCCTCCACATTCAGGTCACTTGTTTATAACACCTTCTAGGCCTCTGAGTACACTGGTAATTAGTGACTCTGCAGTAAGACCCTGGATTATCAGAAACACTGTGAAGTGGGTATAGATTCGTCATATATTCCAGGATGTTTGAGCATAGATATAGAACAGAGGTGGGAATGGACTTCAGTGCATCCTAAGAAAGGAGAGCAGAGATGCTCTAGGGAACCAGGGGCATTAGATGCTTTCTGACAAAGACCAAGTACCATCTCCCCTTATGAAGGGGAGAAGGTGGACCTGGTGGTACACACTTATTATGCAAGTTACTTGAGTAGTGAGACAGGAGAGTTGAAAGTTCAAAACCTACCTGATCTATATTGAGTCCAAAGCCAGCCTGAGTATCAAAGTGAGACCTCATGTCAAAAACAAGTAAAACGAGTGAGTAGGGATACATCTCAGGGGTAGGACACTAACCTAACATGCAGCAGGCCCTAGTACTTCAAAGACGATCATGCACACATACATATGACATGGAATTAGATCTGGAAGCTATTTGGAGTGAAGGAGAAAGGAGTAATGGTAGAGATAGGAGGACAGAAGAGGGTGATAGGACAAATATGACAGGATACAGTGATATGTGTCCATGCAAATGTCATAGGGAAGCCTATTATTTGATTGATCTTAGGGAAGCCTAAGATCAATCAAAGGAGAGTGGGGTAAGGGAACCTGCTACAACAGAGATATGTGTATGGGGTCATTCTTTTAAGACTACTTTAATGGGATTCTTAGGTCTTATTGTCTGTCTTGAAGATTGGAAGTTAGGGTGTTATGATCCAGCTGTATGTATATGTACACTCATATACATATGTGAAGGTACATGCACTTACACATGCACACACACACACACACATACACACACACTCACTCATACAATTTGATTTAGCTCATTTAGTCCTCATGATGAAAATTTGGGCCAAGTTCACTGCACTTAACAAAGATGTGTCAAGGCCAAACAATGTGTTCAACTGAGCCAGTGACCTCCCACATCTGGATTCAAACTTCTGCCTCCCTTGGCATCAAAGCACCCAGTTCCTGGTTTGTTTTGGTGCCTCCCAGCAAAGTCCTTCGGGTAGAATGAGTTTTCTTTCTTCTCATGTCTCCAGCTGTTGCCAGGGGGTGTGTGCTGCACACACATAAGCAGTTATGCTGAAGTAGGACTGGTCACACCAGGAGCACAGAAGGTTGAACAAAAATGAATACTCTCAGACCCCCAGGATCCTGAATAGAGCCTATGAATGGGCCTCTGTAACAAGCTCCTGGGTTATTTTATGCATTAGCACAAGGGCCTTCTGGAATGATTTCACTCATTTGCACATCTCTTTTTTTTTGTTTGCACTGAGAGATGAACATGAGCAGATTTGTGCTAGAACCTTTTCTGGTCTCCAAGGGGCACAGTAATGAAAAAATAGACATAAGCCAATGAGTAGCTGCAACTCAAAGCTCACTCTACTTCAGCAGTCATAAGCCAATGAGCAACTGTGACTCAAAGCTTGCTCTACTTCACAGTGTTCTCACTTGTGTTCACTCAGATTATATATTTCAGGTAGGAAAAAATGAACATTGTATAGAGAAAATAAAAAGATTAGAAAATTTAAAAGTGGTTAACAAGTCATGGCTGCCAGGTTAGAGTAGGAAGAGCCAGCCAATGAGCATTGGATTTCTTTACTTCACTTTCTAGTTAGAGAGCACTTGTATTGCACGTATAAGTATTAAAGAAGCCACTGAATTGTCCAGTTTGAAAGAATGAATTTTATCAATAAAAGCAAGTAAATAAAAATCACTGGGCAAGAATGAAGAGACATTGAGTATGGTGGTACACACCTTTAATTCCAAAACTCTAGAGGCAAAGGCAGGTGGATCTCTATTAGTTTGAGGTCAGCTTTGTCTATAGTGTGAGTTGAAGGCCAACTAATGTCACATAGTGAGATTCTTCCTGCCACAAAACAAACAAAAAAACAAAAAATAAATCAACAGAATTTATGGAAACCAACTCACTCCTGCCTCTAAGGGATGTACTTCATAGACACTCTGATAAAACATTACACAGCTCTTTTAAAATCTGAAATTGGACTTACTGCATGAAGCAACAGTTGAGCTCTGGGTGTATACCCCAGAGAAATGAAGGCATATTTCCATTTAGAATCTTGTACACAAATACTAATACATATTCATAATAGCCCCAAAATGGAAGTTTCTTATACATATTTTTTAGTGGATAAACTATTAAATAACTATGGTACATTTGTTTATAGAATACAGCTCAGGAATTAAAGGAGTGAACTGTTACCATATGTCACATTTAGGTGAGCCACAAGAAAATTATGTTAAGTTTCAAAAATATTTCATAAGGAACAAATCTTATCTGTGTAACTCTCACAGCATAACCTAGCTGAAGAAATGGTCATGAATTGGGTAAGCAGGGGGGCGGTAGAGCCGTGGCAGCCTTGTGGTAACAACACTGTTGAACATGTGATCATGGTAAGCAGTGAAGAAAGTTACAGATATGGCAGTTGTAAGGAAGTATATACACACACCCACATAAAGAAAGGCATTCATAACTGGCTAGTCAAATCTGAATAAGACTCCTGTCCTATTGTGCTGACATGAGCCACAACTATAAAAAATTCAGTATTGTGGGAAACTGGTAGAGAGGACTTATTGAGACATTTCTCCCAACCCTGTGGATCTGTAATCATTTTTAATATAAAAAGTTAAAGCTAGTAGGGAAAGAAGCAAGTCACCAGGTCAGTGTGCTTAGATTTTTTTCTCTTTGGGATTGGAGATGGGGCTTAGTTGGTAGAGTGCCTACGTACAAAGTCCCGAGCTCAATCTCTAGAACCAGATAAAGCTAGTTGAACTCATTGTAACCCCAGCACTTGAGAGTGAGGCAGGAGCCCTCAAGGTTCCTGTCCCCTGGGTCAGAGAAGAGCTAATGAAAACATGGAACAATCATTAGTACTTCCCAGTGATGAACTCACCTGCAGGGTCCATGGAGGCTGTGTGGGGAAGAAAGTGTGGCTCCCCTCCCCTCCCAGACAGGTAGCATTATCAGTAATGTAATAGGGTCTGTTGATATGCCTGCCATGCCAGCAGTGGTAATGAACCCTGTCCCCCACTTGATGCCAGTGCAGCTCAGTGGAAGTTCTAAAAAGCTACTCCAACCGACAATAATATTATGGCGTCCTCTACATTCCCCTTAGGAGCACTATCAGAGAGGAACTAATAGAAAACAGTTTTGATGAGACTCAGAATCTTAACTTAATATCACAAATGGTCAGATATTCATAAAGTGCCTTGCCATACTATCAATCAGAGATATATCCACTGGAATGAAACACACAGGTCACTCAAAGAATCCAGTTCCAAGGGGATACACTACAGACTTCTCTGACAGAAATGTAGAGGGGAGCAGTACAGCATGCCTGGGTGAGGAACAGAGACCATGGCGGACACAATGGAAGCTGCAGGAAACAAGAGAAATTGCTAGCAAAGAAATAGAAGATGGGAGAAAAACAAATGAAATTTTTATGCCAAAACATTACAAATACCAAAGTGAAACCTGAATGAATTGTCTAAGCAGAGGAATCTGGGGGGTCAAGGTAAGAATCAATGAGCTTAAGCACTAGTTATTAACCAACCTGAAATACTGGAATACAGACAGGAAATAGATGGGAAAACGAACAGTGTGTCAGGCCCATGTGGACAAAGCACTCATCACTGATGTCATCACTCTTGCATGAAACGAAATCAGGATGAAAAACTATTCTAAGACATAATGGCTGAGAACTCACCCAATTTGGCAAAGTTCTTATGCCTAAAAACTCAATAAATAGGGCCTGTTCCAAACAAGATGAATGTAAGTATATCTACAACAGAACATATCATGAGCAACTTCTAAATTCCAAAGACAGAACACTCTTTAATGTTGTCAGCAAGATATTTTATATATATATATATATATATATATATATGTTATATTATTTACAGGAGAAAAATGGTCAGGAGAGGCATAATCTGCTTCTCAGGGACTCGGGGAATCTAGAAAAGTACTGTATTTTTTAACGAGTTTAATTTTTAATATATTTTTTGAGAATTACATACAATATATTTTGGCCTTATTTCCTCCCCTCTCTTACTACCTAAATTCATGTTATTTTTCTCTGTTAAAAGAGATATAACAGCCTAAACAAAAACAAAGACGAGAGAGAGAGAGGGGAGAGAGAGAGAGAGAGAGAGAGAGAGAGAGAGAGAGAGAGAGAGAG
>JADRCC010579514.1:0-33600 GCA_019843855.1 Hylomyscus alleni
ATAAGTAATTGAAAGCTCTGATACATCAATACACAAATTAAGGCTTAATTTTAGTACTTGATAAATAGTGACTATAGCACACAATTTAATTATTTGTGCTGAGGTAGGGGGGAAAATCATGAGATTAAACATGTGACTTACATAAAATTTTTTCTCATAAAAGGACTGTAGAAGTATATATTGTTATGGGATGTATACATAAATTTATAGGAAATATAAAAGCATATATATAAACAAATTTTAGTAAATCATCTACTTTGGATAAATATCAATTTTTGTCTAAAACTCTTTACTATGTAATAGGCCAAATATCAATTAATAGTTTATAATAGCCAATTTAATTGCCGTTTGAGAGAAATAGATGCTTTCTAAAATATATTTATGATTTTATTATATCACCACAACTTTACAATAAGATATTAAACTTTACTTTCAATATGAGAAGAAATGAATTTATATTAGTGTTCTCTTTTTGTCAAAGAGTTATTGGGGACATATTTAAAACCGCACACATTTGATTATAATAGATACCAATTGTTTACAGATGCTTCGTTTACCTTCTGTAAAAAACTTTTTGTCTTTTACTAGACAATATCTAACAAAGGCTTAAGTCTTATGGTGAGCTTAAGATGAGGTCTTACTCAAAAGCAATTTGAAATAAGTAACTCATTTTTTTAACTTAAAATAATTTTTTGATATAATTGAGGCTTAAATATTGAAAAAGATATTGCCTCTGAAACTTTTTTTTAGAGTAATTAATACTCGTTTGTAAAGGTATTGAGATTTCTTATCAGATTAGATCAACATACACTGAAAAATTTAAAGTCTTAGCCTCTTGTACTGAAGCAGAGACAAAAATTATAAAGGCAAAATTTTAAGCAAAATCTTTAAAATTACCATAGCTTTGTATGAAGTAACCAGGCTGGATTGCAATGTTATAATGAATTTTATAAGGCTTATGGCCTCATTAATTTTTCATAAAATTTAAAATCAAAGCTACTTTAGATCCATGATAATTAATAAACTTTAGCCAATGGAACTCTGCTAATTTTAATTATACTTTTAGATTTCTTTTGTAATATTAAGCTATCAAGAACATTATGTCTATGTCTACTAATTGGCTTGTAACTAAACCTGCGTTAAGCGGCTGTGAAAATTAATATTAGCCTGTAATTTAATTTTGTGGCCACTAGATGGCACTAAGCAGTTGTGAAACCTTAGCTTGCGGAGACTGTTGAGAGAGACTGTTGTTGGGAAACACGGAGTGTTAGGCATGGTATTGTAGAGTGCATCTGTTATCATGTCCTTGGTGGCCACAGGATCGCCACCACCACCACCACCACCACCACCACCACGGCATCTGCCCTGCATGGGACCCTACAGCCGGCTGCCTGCCGTCAGCACCCCAGCCAGGCTATCCCAGTCTCTACTGCCAAGTCACACAAAATGGCGCTGCAGCCACCTCAGTGCGGGACCTCACTGTTGCCAGCTGGCCACCAACGCTGGTCAGGCCTGGCGCGGAGCCAGGACCTCTCTTGAGCACTGTAACCCTATGCCGGGGCAGCTGCCTCTTGGCTGAGAGCCTGTCATGACATGGAGTGTCACAGGGGCGCACACCAGCCTGGCCACGCAAAAGTGCCCCTCTGGTTGGCAGCTGGCGTTATTGGCCTGGGCTGACATTACAGAGTCGCCATGCAATTTTTGTGTGTGCTCACCCAGGTGTCCTGGGGCCTCGATGAGCCGCAACTTGCATGGAACTCTGTCCCCGGGCGTGCTTCACTGGCCACTGCCAGCCACATATGCCGCAGGAGCGCAGGAAACCTCTGACCAGCGAGCTTTGTCCACAGTCCCCGGGTGTGTCCCTGCTCAGGACCTCCCGGGAGATCATCGAGCCTGCCCAGCAGCCAGGGTGGGAAGCCGAGAGCAGTAGCACAGTGCACAGTGTCCGCAGGCCCCCAGCCACCATGTTGGCCAACCCAGACCATGTGTAGTGAATTATAAGTCTTTTAAATACCACTAACACAAGACACAGACTGAAATCACTCATCAAGACAAGGATAGACACAAAATGACATGAACACAGAGTTGAAGACTAGGAATTTCTCCTGAATAAGCCATAGAGAAAGCAAGATGTCTCTCGGTTTCTCTGTGTCTCTGGGATAGCTCTGAAATACATTTTCTTTCTCTTTTTGATCTTTCTATACATATATTTTGTTTTGTTTTTATACTTTTCTATTTTTATGTATTTTTATTATTTATTTATGCCCTACCCTGCCTGCCTGAATGTAGTTCTTAGCTATGGGTCCACCGTCTGACTGTTTCCAGTCCTGACTGTTGCTACCGAACCCCAACTTACCTTGGCAAACTTGTCGTTTTGATCTCTGTCTCTTGAGAAGCTTCTCTGAGGTAGCAATGCTCTTTAGTGCCCTCCTCATTTCCAGCCCTATCATCTTTGGGCACCATCTGTGGCTGCCTGCAGCCACACATGAATGGGTCTTCTGGAATGGCAGTAAGAGCCTGAGAAAAATTAAAGGAACCAGAATGTGGGAAGGATTAAAAAATGAGACCAAGAAGCTGGGCAGTGGTGGCGCACGCCTTTAATCCCAGCACTTGGGAGGCAGAGGCAGGTGGATTTCTGAGTTTGAGGCCAGCCTGGTCTACAGGATGAGGTCCAGGACAGCCAGGGCTACACAGAGAAACCCTGTCTCGGGAAAAAAAAGTGAGACCAAGGCATGGTGTGCTTTCAGTCCTCCATCATTATTGAACTCTCTTTGTTACAAGCAGGTAGGTAAAGCAAAACCCCTCCCCCAAGTCTGTCAGCAACTCTGGAGGTGGGACTTCCGGTGTTACAGGAACTTGGAGAGGCGTGGCTGTTAGTAGGAGGTTGGAGAGAGGTGTGGCTATTTGCAGGAGCTTAGAGAAAGGCGTGGCTATTTGTGGCAAGGCAAGGTCTGAAAGAACCAGCTCTCAGCTGGAGGAGGGTCACACGAAGTTTCTTGTGTTTACAACTTTCACCAGAGATACCCAACCAACATCATCACAAAGGATGGTCACACTCATGGCAATTTTGAGAGGTCTTTTCTATACAACATTTTAATAGCAACCCTTGGTCCTGTGAAGGTGCTATGCCCCAGTGTAGGGGAATGCCAGGGCCAGGAAGTGGGAGTGCAGCATTGGTGAGCAGGGGGAGAGGGGAGAGGATAGGGGGTTTTGGGGGGAAACCAGGGAAGGGGATTACATTTGAAATGTAAATAAAGAAAATATTTAATAAAAAGTAAAAAAAAAAGAAATACAATATATCTCAAACTTTTACAAATAATAAATCATAAAAAGTGCACTATTAAAAAATAAAATAAAAAAATCTGTAGATATGTAATCTATAGGGATAGAAAGGGCATTTTCCAGGACTCTGTGTGGTTTATGTCTGTGTTGTGTGGGCATGAGCATCCAGTTGGATTTATTCATCTGTATATTGTGTTGTGTAGGCCATCCATCCTAACCCTTTACTGTGAGCACTGCCTGGCAGATGCACAGATAAGAGCCCTTCCACTGAGGAGAGTCAGCCACACTTGGTGCTGGAATCTCCAATTATGACTGAGTCAGAGACACCAAGTTAGGGTGGGACTATGGGACACAAGCCAGGAACAATGAAAGGAAGTTTCCAACGCTATAGTCTGTCTTCAAACACACATTACTGAAGCCCTCTAGTGAGATCACTTGAGGATTCTGGATTCAGACTACTTATTTTGATTTGAAATTCTCATCCATAGCAAGAGAGGATGAACTGAGGTTTTTTTTCTGTAAGATGTGAGATATAGCTTGAAATTGTCATAAGTGAAACCTTAAAGTGGACTCAGACTGTTCATTGTGGATGAATAATAAAGGGAAGAGCTAGACTGGCCAGTTGGGGCATGGCAGATTTTTCTCCTTCCTTCCTTCCTTCCTTCCTTCCTTCCTTCCTTCCTTCCTTCCTTCCTTCCTTCCTTCCTTCCTTCCTTCCTTCCTTCCTCCCTCCCTCCCTTCCTTCCTTCCTTCCTTCCTTCTTTCCTTCCTTTTTTCCTTTCATTTTTCTTTTTGACTTAGCATTTTGACTGAAGGTAGAACCTTTGTATTTACTCAAACAAACAAACAAACAAACAAACAAAGGCAAAACCTGTTTGTGTTAGCACGTGCTTGTAATCCAAGTGCTTGGCAGTTTCAAGAAGTAAGTTTGTGAGTTGAAAGTCAATTGGGATAATGAACACAACTTTATCATAAAACAAACAACAAGCATACAAACCACAAACATGAAATGAATAGCAATTTGAGGTCCAACAAGCAAAATAACACTTCATGCTGGAGAGATAGCTCAGTGGTTAAGAGCACTGGAAGAGTCTGCTCTTCCAGAGGTCCTGAGTTCAAGTCCCAGCAACTACATGGAGGTTCACAGCCATCTGTAATGACATCGGATGCCTTCTTCTGGTGTGTCTGAAGACAGTGACAACGTACTTCTATGCATAAAATAAATAAATCTTTTAAAAAAATAACACTTCATATACTTCATTTTAATATTTCTTTGAAACACAAAGAACTGCAATGAAACTGACTTGTAATTAACAAAAAACTCTCATTATAGTGACAAAGTTGATGAATTACGTCATTTTAGAACGTTTATGTCTGTGTCTTCTTACCTGTAAAGTGAAAAATAGTAGCTATGTCTTTAAATGAAAGGTATTATTAGAAGTTTTCATTATGTAGACTGTATAAAAATTCTTGAATTATTGTAAAGTATCAATAAATATGATTAGAATACAGAATTGAGTGGATTAAAAGAAAAGCAAGCCCACTGGAAAACAAAAATCAAATTTCCACAAAGATGTGACATTAACTAAATTAATTGTCTTTATCACTATAATAATGTGTGGTTTATTGTGATAAATTTAAATTTTACTCATTTGGTGTTTTCTTAGATTTTAAAAAGGAAAAACCATCATACCAGGTTATTAAGTGGAGTCTACCTGAAGATCAGCAAAAGAAAATTGATAATAGACGGCATCGACTTACAGAAGAATTAGCTTATGGCAAGTAAGTTTTTCCAATTCTTTGAACCAAAGTATTTATAATCAAGACTCACAAATGGGTAGAGGATGGATGCATGATGCTTTGAATGAGCTTAAGAGAAAGGATGATTGGGTGAGTTGATGGGTACAGGGATGGATGTGTTTGGATTGTACGTAGTAGATGACTCAGAACTAGATAAATGACGGATGGGCTGGAGTAATTCTCTAGAAAGAAGTGGGAACTGTGCCTTTTAGGCCTTATTATCTACAGGTTACCTGTCAACACGTTTCCTGTCATCTGTATCAGTACTGTCACTTCAGCTTCTCTACTCAAGGAAAGAAGAACCACCTTTTTGAATGTACTTAGTCACCTTCTTATGTAAATTCACTTTTAGAGGTAATGCCTGTAGGCTTAGAGTTTTCAAAACCTCCTTTCATAAGGAGTCACAAATGATTCATCCTCCCTTCTAGCCCACTCACCAAATATAGGGGAGAAAGATGGTTAATAAAACAATGTAGACTTGTTTAGAAGTAGTTCTTTGGTGCAATTCCAAACACGAATCAGTAGGGGTAGTCCAGTCCAACCAGCCAATACCAAACACAAATCAGTAGCAGCAGCTTGACCCATAAGAAACCTCGAGGGTCCAAGGAGTCAGTATGAATCCAAGGAGGTGACGGGAAGCAGCCAGAATATCATGTGATGTTCTTTGACATGTTTCTCTCTATGAAGTTATGACCAACACAAGAGCGTCCTCGCATGTCTGTGGGGTTGTATTTATATTCTTTCTAAACACCATGCACCCTCTCAAGTGTCTGTTCCAGCAAAGCATTATATGCCCTCTCACATTGTGTCTGCTTCAGCAAAACATGCTCTTACAAGACAGCTTCCAGAAAAACATCATGTGACACAACTGAGTTGTAAGAGAAACCAGAAATTTCCAATTCAAACTCCCTTGTACATGAATGTGTTATTCTTTGGTTCTTTCCTATTAAACTCATCTGAAAGCTTTCTTTTTCTTCTCTCTTTTATTGAAAGTAAAATTTTTTTCTCACATACTATATTCTGATTACAGTTTCCACTCCCTCTACTCCTCTTAGTACCTCCCTACTAGATCCACACTACCTTTCTGTATTTCATTAGAACACAAACAGGTTTCTAAGGGATAATAATAAACTATAACAAAATAAAATATAGTAAGATAAAACCAAAACTATCACACCAGAATTAGATAAGAAAAACAACCAAAAGGATAAGAGCCTAAGAAAAGGCAAAAGACTCACAAGCTTTCACACTCAGAAAACCCAGAAAAATATGAAACTAACATATATGTGTGTGTGTGTGTATGTATGTACATGTATATATATGCATGCATTCATGTATATGTATACATATGCATGTATGTATGTATGTGCGCGTGTATATGTGTATGCATGTATACATATGACCTGATGCAGACCCTATACATGCTGCCTCAGTCTCTCTGAGTCCATATGAGCTTTGCTCATGTTTAAATGGCCTTGTTTTCTTGGTGTACTCCATTCCCTTTGGCTCTTACACTCTTTCTGCCTCCTCTTCCTCAGAGTTCCCTGAGCCCTGAAGGGAGGGAGAGATTTGATGTAGACTTCTCATTTAGTGCTAAGTGCTGCATCATGCCTGGCTGTGGGTTTGTTCCCATCTGCTGCAAGAGGAAGCTTTCTGATGATGACTGAGCAAGGCACTGACCTATGAGTATGGCACAATGCCGTTAGGAGTCAAAATACTGATGCTTTTGTTTTGCTTTGTTTTTTATTTTTAGACCAATAGTGTTTGGCTTACCTTAGGTCTCTGGGATATCTTGTGTTAGGCTTATTGTCACCCAAACAATATTGTATATGGCTTTTATCTAGTGGAATGGGACTAAAGTCAAATCAGTTATTGGTTGGTCACTCCTACAAGCTTTGTGCTACAATTTTCCTAGCACATTTTGCAGGCAGGACAACATTGTAGATCAATGGGTTTGTGGCTGGCTCGTGTTTACATTTCTCTTTTGGTAGTGTCCAGGGTATGTTCCTGCTCCAAAGATACTTGAACCTAGACTCTACATAGTCAGCAGATCAGTTTCTCCATGCTCGGAGAGTTGTATAGGTGTTTTCTTCAGCAGTAGAGCCTTGCAGTCAGTTTATGGAGAACATCTTATAGCTTTGGCAACTATCTGGGCTGTTTGGGGATTCCCATGGGACCCCTTTGGCTAACAAATCATTTAGATGTAACCCAATTATGGTACTGGAAGCTCATTTTGTGACAAGAGATGGTCAGTCAGGATCCTGTCTACCACATTGTTTGGCAATTTTACTTAGATTGTGTATATATGTTAGAAAGAGTGTACTGTATTAGGTTCCCATGATACCCCTCAATGCCCCCTAATCTTAGCTGTGTCTCCCTGTATTCCCTCCCTCATCACTCTCCCCTCCTGACTTGATCATCCTGTTCCAGCCCCCCACTTCCACACAGAACTATCCAATCTATTTTTTCTTTCCTTAAGGAGATCTATTTGTGCTCACTAGTCTCTTACTCTATACCTAACCTCTGTGGTTCTGTAGATTGTAACTTGGTTATCACTGACTTTTACAACCAATAACCACAGAGAAGTTTAAAACCTTTCAATGACCAGGTGATACAGCCGACCCTGAGGCTTAGTTCTTAAATGGGATGAGCAGAATCTCTTTTGTCTTCCACAGGCATGATATATACAGATGTGTCTTTTAGTTAATTCCATTGATCTCACTCTTTTCTCCGTCTTTGAAAATTCTACTTAAGAATGAAGGTGGTACTTATAGATATTTCTTTCTGGAAAATATTCTCACTCACAGACATTTAAAGACACATTTCTTTCATCATATTGTTGAAAGAAGAGTCAAATTGCACCTTAGTCTAACTGGGTTACTATTTATACATATTTAAACATATATATTGTGCCCTCTTTTCAAGCTTGGACTCTTTAGCCGTGATTCAAATTGGGTTAATATTTATACACATTTAAAACGCATGCGCACACACACACATACACACACACACACACACACATGTTGATTTCTTTTCAAGCCTGAACTCTTGAGGAGTGGTTCAAATTACAAGAGCAATAGAGTCAAGATGCTGAGAACAGAAATATCTGGGAATTTTTACAGTTGATGGCCTTTAAAGGGATTAACCTTCTATTTTAAAGAAATTTATCCTCCACATGCTACCTTTTATTTGGCAACTATTACATAAAAAATTTAAATGGAATACAATCAACAATTTTAGAGAATTATACTTTGTATTGCTTTACATTCTATTACTATAACATAACTAAATTTGGGAGACTTTATACTGAAAAAATTTTATTTGAGTCACAGTTGTAGAGGTTTGGGCACCTGGCATCAACAACAGTCTGCTTGGGTGATGGTATCATGATAGACAATATTGAAAGCAAGTGTGTCTGGAAGCAGAGAAAAGACAGACGTATGCTTCCATAGTGCCTGCTGCAGGCACTGACTCAAGTCCAATGAGGACTGCTTTAACCATACAGGAGGAGGGCTTCTAATGATCCCCTTCTAAGGTGTCCTCTTAAAGGTCCTGCTACCTCTGCACAGTTGGAATGTTTACAGTTGATGGCCTTTAAAAGGATTAACCTTCTATTTTAAAGAAATTTATCCTGCACATACTACCTTTTATTTGGCAATTATTACATAAAAATTTTAAATGGAATACAAGCACCAAATTTCTGATAGACGAACCCCTGAAGACAAAGCACAGCTGCTGTGACTTGAAATTGAATCTGAAAGTGAGCAAAGATGCTTCTGGGCTCACATCTTGTGGGTCTTTTGATATTCATTGATGTAGTGCATTGGGGCATCACACTAGGTTGCTTATCTATCTGATAAGCGTTGACGGGAAAGACCTGGAAAAGGGCTACAGGTAGGACTCATCAGTAGGATCAGTAGCACAATCTTCAGTGAAAATTTGAGGCAATAAGAGTTAGACATTCTAATAGTAAACTTCTGATCACACATTTTTTCCATTAGAATTTTAAGCTAGCATGCAAAGTAATATGTTTTGATTCGTGTGTGTTTATGTGTGTGTGTATGTGTGATGTTTTAATTTGTGTGTGTGTGTGTGTGTGTGTGTGTGTGATTATCCTTTGTGGTACCTTGCCTTCTTCTTGCACAGCTCTCTTTTATGACACCTGCATCTCTCTTGATGTCTTTCCTCACAATGCTTTCTCATTGTCTCCTTTCTAATTTCATGACCTAAAAAGGCAAATACCACACACACACACACACACACACACACACACACACACACACACACTTAAATTTATGTTTCACATACAAAAGACAAAAATCATTAGGTTTATATATTGTTTTTCTAATTGCTTAAGTTTTAGGCAGAAAGTTGAAACATGTTCGGCCTAGTTCCAATATTATCATTAGGATATTCTCTTTATGGGACAAAACATCCAGGCTCAGATACAGAGGATTAAAAGAAATCACTTGAGAGTTATAATAGCTGTAATTATGCTACTTACACAGATTGATAGGGTAATACCCTTACTCAAAAACTGACTATGTAACATGAGTTAAATATCGTTATACACCTGCATATGGTGACTGATGCTCCTAGATCTACTATAATCAATCATGGCTTCCAAGACAGAAGAATTCAAACTTACATTGATGATGAATGGGAATTAAATCCTTAGAGGAAGTCTGATGGAAGTGGGTACATTTTGGGAAGCAGAAACACCTACACCAGAATGATTAAAGCTGAAGGCTTTTTTGAACAGCTGTAATTCAGATGCTACATGGTCACCTAGAATTCTCTCCCTGTCTTCCTGTCTCTCTGTCTCTCTGTCTCTCTCAGTGTCTCTGTCTTTGTTTCTGTCTCTGTTTCTGTCTCCCTCTCTCTCATAAGCAAAGATTACTAAGAAGTACAAAGAGTATAAAGAAGTAAAGAAATATCTCCCAGTAGCCTTTCTATATGTCTGCTTGCTTTTAATTAAAAAGCATACTTTATTTTGTGAAAAGCGATGTGGTTTCCATTGGAAGTAATACTAATAATTGTCTATCTTTAAACAGAATAAAAGAAAAAATGAGGTTACAGAGCCTCTTTCCATAAAACATATTAAAAATCATTTTTCTCTAAGTGATTTATTTAGCCCAGGCGCCGTAGGCCTCAAAATCACAATTCTAAGACTGACCTTAAACACTTGATCCTCCTGTCCCCATTTTCAGAGTGTTGGAATTAGAGGCTTGTGTTTGTCTAGCTGTAGAATATTTTCATTGAACATAACATCATTCCAAATAGTGTGAAAAAGCTCCTCAAAACATTTGTTGTGTTTTATTTGTTTGTTTATTACAGGTCCGAACATCACACCATTTTAAAGATTCATGAATACCTTGGGGACGTATGCAATCATTTATTAAGGAGAAAGAACATCATCGAATTCTTAAAAAACGAGAACTTTGACCTAGTACTTCTTGATTCATTAGACATCTGTTCTTTTCTGATTGTTGAGAAGCTTGGGAAACGATTTGTGGCCTTTCTTCCCATCCTATTTAGCTTTATGGACTTTGGGTTATCAAGAGCCCCCTTGTCCTATGTTCCAGTGTATGGTTCCGGTCTAACTGACCAAATGGACTTCTGGGACCGAGTGAAGAACTTTCTGATGTTCTTGGATATCTCCATGAAGCGAAGGGAAATCCTTTCTCAATATGACAGTACCATTCAGGAACATTTTGCGAAAGGTTCTCGGCCAGTGTTGTCTGACCTTCTACTGAAAGCTGAGCTGTGGTTTGTCAACTCTGACTTCGCCTTGGAGTTTGCACATCCCCTACTTCCTAACATGGTCTATGTGGGAGGCTTACTGGACAAACCTGTTCAGCCAATACCCCAAGTGAGTGACATATTAGCTCTCAGTTTATATTCCATTCAGAGACCTTCAATCTCTTTGGGGGTTATCACTTGGCAGAGATGTCCTGAAAGGAAGTACCTTAAGGTAAAGGAGGCATTTGCAGCCTACATTTTTAAAATTACATATATATATATATATATATATATATATATACAATTTTTATTGTATATTTTCTTTATTTACATTTCAAATGTTATCCCCTTTCCCAGTCATCCTCCCTGAAACCCCTTATCTCATCCCTCCTCCCCTGCTTCTAGGAGGGTGTTCCCCTGCCTACCCACCACTCCTGCCTCACGCTTCCCCCTACACTGTTTTTATATAGTGGTGGCCAAGATACTGAAGTGATGAAGGTGATGTTTTTCCTATTTTCATCTAAAAACAGAGAGAGTACAGATTTCTTCTGGTTCTACTGGGTACTAGAGTCCCTGCCTTTCCTGGCACTGAGTGAGAGGAAAGGTTTTGGGAGTGATCACTGAATGATATGGTTTTTGTCATTTCTGGAAGGAGTTGTCAGCTGTGGGTTTCGGATAAAATTTTCTGGAAAGTCAAACTGGGGGAGAATGGGTGCAGTATATAGATGTGGAAGTGAGACAGGTGTCATCTGAGTTCCCTCACTGAGTCTCCAAGTAGTAGAAGATCATTTATATTTAGAGATCTCGATGTACTTGACATTGAGAGTCCTCACCTTCTAGACAGGTGAATCAGATATATTGACACACAAAGAGATGAAATAGTTGTCGAAGAGAAGAGTGGGGAGAAATGTTCTGAAGGAATGCCTGATAAAGCTGTATGGAATTTACTCTGTAGGGTATTTGATCATATGTCACGCAGACCTTGCGTGACAGCAGTATTTGAGGCGAAACCTTCAAGGAAGGCAGTCTCCTGCCCCCGCATTGTCGCTTGGCACCCCTAACTCAGAGGTAGCCCAGATATATCCTTGCCAACTCGAGTGGTAGGAGCCCACCAAGATAATGATTTATTAACAGACAAAATTGGACATTGATCTCTGACTTTTACTAGTGTTCCAACATCTTAGCCAAACCCTGGCTTGGAATTTACCCACCCAGACTACTTGCCTCTGGCATTGTGGGTAGGGCATTGAAGCTTACAGAATGAGAGGCTTACCCCAGGGCAAGGTCAAGTAAAATCCTCATTATCAGTCAAGTACTACAGCTGAACCACTCCTAAGAATCAGCAAGACACAAGTCTCTACTAGCCCAGAAGATTAGCATAGTGGGCTTTTTACCTAGGGTGGATGGGACCTTGAGCTGTGTGTGTGTGTGTGTGTGTGTGTGTGTGTGTGAGAGAGAGAGAGAGAGAGAGAGAGAGAGAGAGAGAGAGAGAGAGTCAGCATTCAGCATTCTAGAGACAGCAGTCTGCATTGAGCATTTTGGACTCCTTGCACTCTGACTAGAGCTAGAACTTAGGTGGACTAGGACTTAGATTCATGTAGTCCACAGCCCTTTCCCTCCCCCCTCCCCCGGCCCAGAGCGCTTGGGCCCGGGGGGTGCAGCTCCCCTGAGACTTCTGACCAGGCCCATAGGGCCCAAGCGTGCTCGGAGCCTGAGGGTGCTGCACCAGTCCAGAGGAGATGGCAGATGTTTTAGACTCAGTGTATTTTAGATGGCCTCAGATGAACCTCGACTACTGAACAGCCAGATATTTATCTCTCTTTTGCAATGATTGTAAGAGTCTCATGCCATTTTTAAGAAATACATTCAGATAAAACACTAGTTGTGTCGAGTCTGTCTGCCACCAGCCAAATCCCATGCACACCTGGCCAGAACTCATCATCCCGTGGACCAAGAGTCCCCTGCAAGAGAAACCCCGTCTGTGGCAACCATATGTTTCTTTAAGAATCATGTTAGAAGCAAAATAGACAGTTGTGGTTGTCTATATAAGAAGCAGACTTTGTATTAAAACTTTATCAGAAGATTAATGACTGTATATATAACTATTGGAAATTTTGTGTTTATTAAACTTTATAATTACATTATTTAAAATATATGAAACAGTTAATTCACAGAGAAGAAATAAGAAATGTCACATATGCACCAAATATCAAAGAAAAATATGAAGAGAAATGTAAAGAATTTGAAGAAATAGATATCTTAAGACTTTCAATTTTACAGTTATAGAATGAGAAGACTACCCATACCATTATCATCTTCAATAACACTATAAGCTAATAAGAACTATTAGAAATATATAGAGTATTCTTTAATTTATTTTTAAAATCATTGTATGTGTCTGAGTGTTTGTCCTGCATGTATGCCTGTGCACCAGACATATGTTTGCCTGGGCCTGGAAGAGACCAGAAGAGGACATCACATCCCCTGAAGCTAGAGTTACAGATGGTTGTGATCTGCCATGTGGGTGCTGGGAACTGATATGTGGTCCTCTGGAAGAACAGCAAGTTCTCTTAGATGCCGAGCTATTTCTCCAGCTCAAGTATCCTTTCCAGCAAAAATAGGACACATATTCTTCTCTAATTCACAAAATAGAATCCTTGGTTTATGCTTGAGAACACTCTCAGATGAAGACAATCCCAGTAAATTTCAAAATCACAAATTAATGCAAAAATTTCATATCACAGTGGGATGATAAAGAAATCAACCAAACATAAAAATATAAAAACACTCTAAAACGACCAACAAGACATAGGGGAAAAATCAAGGGGAACATTTGAAAGTACTGAATATCAAGGAAAAAAAAGAGACAAAACACAATGGAATAATAAAGGGCAATACAAACAAATCAGGACATCCTTTGTAGTTGTTATTATCTCCTTAGGTTCAGACAAGACAGTTGAGATCAATAATATAACCCCTCACTATATAGAAATAGATAATGAACACAGAACTAAATAGGAAACTATGAAAAAGGATAGGCTTAAAAATCACAGCAAGGATGATTGAAACAATGAATAGTAAAAAAATTGGAATCAATAGAACAAAGAGAACAGTATGCTGGCAAACCACTAGACTCACTGACAAAATAAATAAGAAAGAACAATCAAATAATTAAATCCTAAAGTGAAAAATTACATAGTATTATTTAAAACAATAAAGATTCTAAGAAAACCACACAAACATGATGTATCATCAAATTAGGTGACATACGTGATTGGACAAGTTCCTATGGATATCTGTTGACAAAACTGACCCAGAGACAGATAGAAAATCTGAAACTTGTGAGATTTCATTAGGTTGGAAAAGTCAAACAAAATCTTTCATCAAGAAAGTCTAATATAGCCGGGCAGTGGTGGAGCACACCTTTAATCCCAGCACTTGGGAGGCAGAGGCAGGTGGATTTCTGAGTTCAAGGCCAGTCTGGTCTACAGAGTGAGTTCCAGGACAGCCAGGGCTATACAGAGAAACCCTGTCTTGAAACCCCCCCCCCCAAAAAAAAGAAAGTCTAATATAACAGATTAACTGGCAAATTAAGTAAAACACTTAAGAATCAATGGCAGTTTCTCTATAAATCAATGGCAGTTGTACAGAGAAGAGTACTTCTCAGCCCATTCTATGAGTCTACTATTGTCTGTAACCAAAGACAAAAATCAAACCAGATGATAAGAAATTATAGAACAAAGCTGGTGAAGAAATTTTGTATGTTATATTGTATATTTCTAGCATAATTTTAAAATAATGTGATTAATGTTAAAAAACAGTTTGTAGGGGTCTCAAGTTTTTAAACATAGAACTACTCTTAACAATTAGGTTACTCCCAAGCTTATACTTTAAGCAACAGAAATCAGTCACTGAAATAAAATCTTGAATATGTGTATATGTATATATACATGCTTGTAGACATATCTTGGTTGTCAGCTAAAGGCTGAGAACTCAGACACTTACAACATTAATATTGGGGTTTTGAGGACATATGAAGCTCTTTGAGCGCCAACCTAAGTAACCCCATGGTACGATACAGAGACACTGATTTCCCGGGCAACAGAGAAATCCCCAAAGCCACCTCCCCTCGAATTCTATGTTATTGTGTGACTTTTTGGAGACCCATCACCACCATACTCAGTGGCCGAGTATGAGTTTTGTACTAAAGATTGTGAATCAAAATAAAGGGGAAAATTTTGCAAATGAAGCTCTGTCAGTAAAACCACAGGCTACACAATTTTAAAGAGCTCGTGGTGAAGAGATGGCTGCTAATAAAAGCAGTAAACATAAACACAGTACAAATGACACATCTGCACAGGGCCTATTGAAAGATTTTATCATGTGGAGCATGAGCAACTGAAGCCTGCTTTCGTGTCATCACTGCCTTGGCTATACAACCTCTGTCGCGTCCCCCTCCCCCCCCAGCCAGCAGGAAGGATGCAAACATCAGGATCCTTCTCAATCACACTTTATTGGGAGTGCCCTCAATGAATTAAGAGAGAGAGACCACGACCCACGGGGCAGTCAGCTTTTAAGCTCTCCTGTGCGGATGTGTCCATGCCTGATTGGCTAGCAATGTCTGCCAACATTGTCATTGGCTCAGCAGTGCCTGCTGATATCACGTCACTCTTTCGTGGAGGGTACGATGGAATGGGCAACGTATAGTCAAGCGCATGCGTAGGTGAGCGACGTGCTAAGCTTGTGTGGCTAACATTGGCTGGCGCCTAACAAACCTCCTTTGCTTTCTTCTCTCTATGATTCTTCTAGGACCTGGAGAATTTTATCTCTCAGTTTGGAGACTCAGGTTTTGTCCTGGTTGCTCTGGGCTCCTTAGTAAGCATGATTCAGACCAAGGAAATGATTAAGGAGATGAACAATGCCTTTGCTCACCTCCCTCAAGGGGTGCTATGGACATGTAAGGATTCTCATTGGCCCAAAGATGTTAAATTGGCCCCAAATGTCAAAATCATGGATTGGCTTCCACAGACTGACCTTCTGGGTAAGCTCCTCCTAGACCTCTTACTTTCCTTCCATTCACATGTTTTGGGGACTTAATTGATATTTGATGTCTGAATGCTTGGACTGCAGAAGAGAAGGCTGCAGATAGGTAAAGATTTATCTCTAGGAGGCAGGCAATAGCAGCTTCTGAAGGATACCAGCTTCTTGGAGGGATCAGGCTGCACTCTAGACTGGCTATAGCAGCAACTTCCTTACTTTTTCCAACTCAGACAGGTCTCACATTCCTAATTAGATATGATCAGTTATGTTGCCTTGACATAACAGTATCTAACATTGAATAGGATTAATCTAACATCATCTTGGACAATATGTGAACTATAACTGGAGCAGTTGGCACTATTTGTTGCCATTATTCTCGCAATAATGTGAGAACACTTCAGCAATTTTAAAACATAAATATGAATGTAAGCATGTTGACACATCTTGGTTTTCAGCTACAGGCTGAAAACTCAGACACTTACATTAATGTTGGGAGTTTGAGGACAAAGGAAAATGGCTCACTTGCCAGGGAACATGGGTAGATTTTGTGTGAGGTATAGTTTAGGATAATTTCTATATGATCTTAAGAAATGTTTGATTGCTTTCAAGATATAGCCACAGACAAGACCTATACATCTAGAAGTGTCTGGTCTACCATCCCCTTTTGTATGCTTTCCTCAAAGTAGAGGGGATAGCACAAAAATATAAGCTTTCTTTATAAGAGAGCAGACATGGAAGGCAAGAGAAGGCAGAGGTGAGAAAAGAGAAGAGCATCAGTGGAAGAGATGAGAATGAGTGGGAGCACTGGAAACATGTCTGCTTGTCACTCTCCTTGTAGCTGGATGTCTTTGGATTGAAGTAAGGCATTTCTCTGCATAGGGAAAGTTAGATATCATATCCTGGAACAAAATCGATTAAGTCCATTCTCTGCAGCACATGGGTCATTCTTGGGTCTGCTGCTTTACCCGGTATCTGAAGCTTTCATAGTGAAATCTTGGACCATCTCTCTCTTTTGCAACAGCTCACCCTAGCATTCGTCTGTTTGTCACCCATGGAGGGATTAACAGTGTGATGGAGGCCATCCAGCATGGAGTACCCATGGTGGGGATTCCATTTTTTGCTGACCAACCTGAAAACATGGTCCGAGTAGAAGCCAAGAACATCGGTGTTTCTATTCAGATACAGACACTCAAGGCAGAGACGTTTGCGCTCACAATGAAAGAAGTCATAGAAGACAAGAGGTATGTGCTCTCTGGGTTGTGATCCCTTAGGCTGAATGCAGGCCTGACCAGGAATCTGTGTAGTCTGTTTTCCAGTTAAACCAGAATTTTGTTGTATGTGTTATAAAACCACTTGTGAGACTCGAAGGTCCTGCTTTTCCTTTGCTATTGATCCTAATTTTAGGGGAGGTGCTGAAAGGTGCTTCTGCCTATGGCGGTATGATGATTTATCATCTACGGAGTATCTTTATGACCTCTTATATTTTGGGTACCTACAGTAGAATTCTGGTTGATACAGGAGAGGGCGTTTACATGTTATTTTGGCTGATCTCCCTGAGGACTTTCTCTTTGGCACTTTGAAATCTCTCCATCACCTGAATTGTTACTGTGTGTCCAACAGTAGCAGGAAGAAATCACAGGACAGGAAGAAGTAGTGTCTATCAGTTCTATTCTGTTCCCAGGGCTCAGGTAGGTCTGTTATAAAGGAAGGTTTCACAAATCAAGCACAAGTAGGGCAGGAAGGAGTTTGGGACCCATAGAGTTCTTGCCCATTCAGCACAGTGACTTAACAACCCAACAAGAATAATGAATAGTCAGGTTTCAGTGTCTTAATGGCTTAAATCAGATGCACATTTGTTGTATCTGTTCACAGTATTTAATATGCTCATTCTCTCCATGCTATATGGTGTAAAATGTGTTTTTAGCTTTTCTATAAACAGTGACCACTTCTCTTAACTCCCTGCCAGCCTTCCCAGTACTAGCAGCTCCAAACTATAACAACTGTTCTAGACTATCTACTTAGCTCAGCTTCTTCTGGTTCAACTGTCTCTTATCAATATATTCTGCCCCAACTGACTTCTCCTCTCGTTCTCCTAGCCCAATTCACTTTCTCAGCTCCTGTTGGCTTTTTTTTTTTTATATCCTATCCTGTTTCCAGAAATTCAAGAGCCAACCAACACCGAAGCTCATAGGGTCGAGCAGCTCTAACAGCTAAGAATTTGTTTTTCCCATTCATTCATTCATTCATTCATTTTACATCCTGATCGTAGTCCCTTCCTTCTAGTTCACTTCTGACATAGCCTCTTCCCCTTCCCAACTCCCTTCTCCACTGAAAAGGGGGCTGACCCCTTATAATTCCCCCTCCCCCCCAACCCCCCCGCACATCAAATCACTGCAGGACTAGGCACATCGTCCCAACTGAGGCTAGATAAGGCAGACCAATTAGGGGAACAGAGTCCACCAACAGCTAATAGAGTCATGGACAGCCCCTTCCCCAGTTGTTGGGGGATCTGTATAAAGACCAAGCCACACATCTGCTACATATGTGTGTTGTGGAGGGCTAGGGTCAACCCCCTACATGATCTTTGGTTGGTGATTCAGTCTCGGGGAGCCCCTAAGGGTCCAGGTTAATTGACTCTCTTAGTCTTCCTGTGGAGTCCCTATTCCTTCAGGGTCCTTCAATCCTTCCCCTAACTCTTTTACAAGACCCACCAAGCTTGGTCTAATGTATGGCTATTGGTCTCTGCATCTGTTTCCATCAATTCTTTTGGCTCACTCTCCTGGCCGTCTCTTCTTAGTTGACCCTACATCTTATCTCTCCGACTCTGTTCCCCTCCCCCTCCCTTCTCTCATCCAGTTCCCTCCCTCAAATGACTATTGTATTTCTCTGTGTAAATATTCTTACCTTCACAAAGTACTTATGATCATTCTGTGTAGGTTTTTCTTTTATATTGATCTTTTAAAAATGATTTTGTACCTATTCTTGAAATATTTTTGTTTATGTTTAGTGTATTTTGATCAAATCCACCTTACTCTCTCCTCCAACTCTTCACAGGACTCCCTCAAACAGCACTCTCTCAACTTTTCTCCTTTTAAAATTTTTCTTATTTATTTATTTATTTATTTATTTATTTATTTATTTACTTTTTAACCAACTGCATTCAACTATCCACACATGAGTAGGTTTGGAGGGGGTAATTTACTGTCCCATGGGAAATTTCTGATGGACCTTGAGTAACAAAGTTATGGGTTTGCCAACAGATTTTGTTTAGAGCTGAGCTATGGATATATACTAGAAATGTGTGTGTGTGTGAGAGAGAGAGAGAGAGAGAGAGAGAGAGAGAGAGAGAGAGAGAGAGAGAGAGAGAGAGAGAGGGGCTTGTATGTAAGTGTGTTTGTGTTATAAGACCTATTGCTGGCACAGCAAATTGATATCGCCATCTCTCCATCTATGTCCACAGGTACAAGTCTGCAGCAATGGCCTCCAAGATTATCAGGCACTCCTACCCACTGACCCCTGCCCAGAGGCTTGTGAGCTGGATAGATCACATCTTGCAGGCAGGGGGTGCAGCACATCTCAAGCCATACTCTTTCCACCAACCATGGCATGAGCAGTATCTTCTGGATGTCTTCCTGTTTCTGCTAGGGCTCACACTGGGTACCTTGTGGCTTTTTGTAAAGGTTCTTAGTGCTGTCACCAGGTATCTGAGTGGAGTGAGGAAGGTCAAGCAGACATAATGCTGGGCTTGGCTCTGGTGTGGGGATGGGAGGTCTGTGGCTCTTCGGAGGCCTTTCATAACTCAGCACAGAGCAACTCTAGCATTCTCTGCCATTTCCCTTTTCTATTGATGCACCTGAGTTGGTACCCCACGACTTTCCTTCTCTTTACTTCTTGTTTTCCTCTTAAGAACTTCATCCTTACTTAGATATAAACCATTTGCATCATCTCTTCCTCCTCCCACTCATTTATCCCAAACATATTGCTTCAATAGGCTGGTCTTCCCTGTGGTTTCTCATGTTCTTCCTCTCTTTATCCCTTTTATTATTTGGGATTAAAAACATACTTGACAAAATATTTTCTCTTGTTCTTCTTCTCTTTTCCTGTAAACACTCTTTAGAGTTCAGAACACCTGCTCAGTCTTACTCTACTGTTTCCCTTAGACAGGGACAACAATCATTCTATACTATAAATTAATTTATCTAAGAAGGTGTGAAGTAGAAAAAATATAGTAATTATTATTTGGTAAAAATCAGAATAAAAATGATATGCAACTGAAATATTGGAAGAAAATACTTTCAAAATGCTCCTGATATAAAAGATTTATTTCCAAACATTTAAGAAATTAAAAAAGGAAAAAAAACCTGTTGTCTATTTATTCATTTGGAGTAATGTGTCTATATAAAGTAGAATAAGCCAGAGCTATATAAAATATGTAAAATGGGGTTCAGTGTTGTTAACTAAAATGATGTCAACGAAGCAATAAGTATATCCTTTCACATTTTCTAAGATGTTAAGAGTTGATGTGCCATGAATAGTGTACAACTCGGCTTCTTACATTATACTTTTACTCTTGAAAAGAACTATAAGTTAGAGAATCACATGATTGTTCCTCTGCACTGTATGGATGCTGCATTGTGAAGAACCTTCACATGTCATAGTTCACATTACCCACAGGTGTATCAATGTTTTATGCACAAAACTTGTTAAAATGAATGAAATAGGCAAACCCCTGAAATCAAATATACACCAAAATGAGTCATCTTCATCTTCTCACCAGAATTTTTATTGCTACAAAAAGCATGAATAACTATCATAACTAACGGCTAAGAATATTTGAGTGTCAATTTGTCAGTTAAATAAAAACATACATACAGATGCCCTTGGATTTACTGCTTGTGTTTCATAGTTGTGTGAATGAGAGTTTGAAAGCTACTACATAGGATTGAGCAAATAGATTTGTAAATAATTTGATAACACCAAGTGTTATATTCCTTAGTTTTCAAAGAGAGATGTAGAAATGGCAATATGAGAAGAACAGAACCCAAGTGGGAGTATACTTCAATTTAAAGAATGATTAAGAACTCACAATTTGGCTGGTGAGATAGCTCAGTGGGTTAAGAGCACTGTCTGCTCTTCCAAAGGTCCAGAGTTCAAATCCCAGCAACCATATGGTGGCTCACAACCACCCGTAATGAGATTTGACACCCTCTTCTGGAGTGTCTGAAGACAGCTACAGTGTACTTACATATAATAAAATAAATCTTAAAAAAAAAAAAAGAACTCACAATTTGATATAATAAAGATTGGTTTTCTCTTCTAGATAGTTCCATGGGATTTTGTAACCCTTTTTTTTTGGGGGGGGGTTGAGACAGGGTTTCTCTGTGTAGCTCTGGCTGTCCTGGAACTCACTCTGTAGACCAGGCTGGCCTTGAACTCAGAAATCTATCTGCCTCTGCCTCCCAAGTTCTGGGACTAAAGGTGTGCACCACCACTGCCTGGCTATAACCCTATTTTTATCTGTACATTTTCTAGCATATTTGCTGACCATGAACTGGTCTCCAAGTACTATTTATCATGGAAAAATCTCATGACACCTTGCAAATGTATGATTTGAAGACTGATATTAGGTAAGATGATCATGAAGCCACAGGAAGAAGGAAAATGCTCCAGTAGGGTGATTTTGCCAGAAAAACACAGAGACTATTAGTGGTGTTGCATTATATCACTTTGAAAGTAAAATGACTTGTTTTAAAACCAGTGAGATGTTTCAGTGGGTAAAACATTTTCTTTGTAAGCCTGACAACTTAATTTCAAGCATAAAAATCTATGCCTGTGCAATGAGAAAAATCATCTCCATAAAATTGTCATTTCAACTGCATACATGCTGTGTGGCCTCCACACATGCATGCACACACATCATACAGACACATATAAAAATCATAAATTAAAAATAATTAAAGCATATATTATATATATAGCTATATTATATATAATGTATGTAATTAAGAAAGTAAAGCTTTCAGACAGGTATTGTGGTCTTTGCCTCTAATCTCAGCATTGTCAGGGAGATATCTGAGTTGAAGCTACATAATAACACCTCACAACAAACAAACAGACAAACAAACAAACACAAAGGCAAATCTCTTGGCAACAAAATAATATTGTTGTAAATGTATGAAAATAGTTAGAAATTGTTATTTTGCCCTAGCAATGCACAAGATTCCTTTCCCCACATCCTCAACAACATTTTATTGTTTTCTGCTTCTTAATGATAGTCATTCTGACTAGTGTGAGATGAAGTCTTGATGTTGTTCTAATTTGAAGTTTTGTAATGACTAAGGATGTTATACAATCAGCCTAGGTATGTGTCAATAGGTTAATGGATAAAGAAAATGCGGTATATTTACACAATAGAATGTAAATCAGCCATGAAGAAGACCTGAATTACATAACTGCAGGCCCATCTCAGTGGTTGCAACTGGTGAGCCTCAGACTCAGAAAGGATAGATGCCACATTTTATAAAATGTGTGGGACCTAGATTTTTATATAGCCAGTGAAATTATTCATTATATATGGAGTGATGGAGGTGAGACAGCATAAGAGAAAGAGGATGAGTTGGAAAGGAGACAGGATAATAAGAAATGGTGTATGTGTGTGTGCTAGGGTCCACAAATCACTGAAGAATAACACCCCAGACTCAAATAGTATGCAAAAGCAAAGGACACTCTTAATAGCAGAGTAGTAGTCCATTGTGTAAATGAACCACATTTTCTGTATCCATTCTTCTGTTGTGGGACATATAGGTTGTTTCCAGCTTCTGTCTATCACAAATAAGGCTGCTACGAACATAGTGGAACATGTGCTCCTGTGACATGGTGAGGCATCTTTTGGGTATATTCCCAAGAGTGGTATATCTGAGTCTTCAGGTAGATCAATTTCCAATTTTCTGAGGAACCTCCAGATTGATTTCCAGAGTGGTTGTACCAGTTTGCGATCCCACCAGCAATGGATGAGTGTTCCTCTTTCTCCACATCTTCTTCAACATGCGTTGTCACCTGAGGTTTTGATCTTATAGTAAGGAAACTCAGACCCAAAAGGATGTATATTAGCCAAAAAAAGTACAGAGTACCCAAGATAAAGTTCACAGAACACAAAAAGGTCAACAAGGTGAAGTGCCCAAGAGAGGATACCTCAGTCCTACTTGGGAGAGAGAAGAAAGCAATCACAAGTGGAGAAGAGGGAGGGACCTGGGAGGGAAAGTGGAGAGTGGGTGAGGGGAAAGGACTGAAGCCTTGAGGGCCAGCAGAAAGAATGGAAACAGGCAACCTCAGGCAGTAGGAGGTTGGGGGCAACCCCAGAATGCACTGAGACCTGGGAGTTAAAAGACTCTCAGGAATCAAAGGGAGGGACCTTAGATGAAATGCCTGACAGTAAGGAGCAGGAACTTACAGAGCTCACCTACAGCAAGAAGACAGGGCATGAAGGGAGGGGTGGGGTTGCCATCCCACAGTCACATCTCTGACCCTTAATTGTTCTTATCTGAAAGAATTACAGGAATGGAAATGAAGAGGAGTCTGAGGAAAAGAATGTCCAGAGACAGGCCCAAAGTGGGATCTAGCTCAAGGGGAGGTCTCAAGGTCTGACACTATTTCTGAGGCTATGGAGCACTCACAAAAAGGGGCCTATCATGACTGTCCTCTGAAAGACCCAACAAGCAGCTGAAAGAGTCAGATGCAGATATTTGCACCCAACCAATGGACAAAAGTAGCTGACCCTTGTTGTTGAATTAGGGAAGGTTGAAAGAAGCTGAGGAGAAGGGCGATTATGTAGGAGGACCAGCCATCTCAATTAATCTGGACCCTCGAGATCTTTGAAACACTGGACAAACCAGACAGCATACACTAGCTGATATGTGGCCCCCAACACACATACAGTAGAAGATTTCCAGGTCTGTGTTCATTCAGAGATGATGCACCTAACCCTCAAGTGACTGGAGGCTCCAGGGAGTTGAGGTCAGATGGGATTGGGGGGTGGGGGTATCCAAGTGGAGATAAGAGTGTGGGGAGGAGGTGTGGGATGTGGAGCAGTCAGAGGGTGGATAGAGGAGAGGGGAATTGAATATGGAGTGTAAAAAATAAATTAATTTAAAAAAATCAAAGAACATTTATCCTTACATGCAGGGCCCCATTTTATCGGGATGAAGGACTCTGAGTAAATTTGCAGATTTAGCTTTAAAGCAAAAAGGAGGAACACTAGGGAGGGGTAGGTGATCTTTATCTTGATTGGTGAGTAATATCTCTGGAGGTCTGGGTGATGCTATGATTCAGACTAACTATTCTTGCTTTGTGCCAAGGAGAGGTTGTTCTTGATCTCTTGGCTGAAAACTTGGCTAACTGTCCTTTTAAAAGTTGGGGAGGGATCCCTTTTATGTAAGCCTGAGGTTGTTCCAGTAACTGATTTGCCCAGTTCTGGGAAGTAGAAACTCTAGCCTGGTCTCCTAAATGGCTAGTTTGCAGCCTGTCATGGAGTCAGTTCACTCCTTTCAATTTGACATAATATTATGTACTTTAATGGAAACGTTTTTATAAAATGCAGGACTTATATGTTGAATATATGTCAATAAATTAAGAAATGTATTTATTCTTAGTATGGCAGTTAGAGTTGCTTCATTAAAATTTAAAGGTTCTCTGAAATAAATGTGTGAAATCTTAATAAAAGATAATTAGCTAATAAGGAATACTTAATGTAGGATCAAAATGACATAAAAATTATTACCATTCTGAAATCATGTAACTCAATCTATGCATCATGAAAATGGGACTTAAATACCATTAGTTAATATTCCTTAGCTTGTTAATTTAAGAGAGATGAAGAAAGAGAATGGGTCCATCTAGTGGATATAAGATCTCTCAGGGCTCTCACATCCCTGGAGGAATGTAAGTCTCCCTCTCCTGAGAGTTCTCACCTGCTAACAGCTCCTTAGAGAGTGCAGCCTCATGAAATTCTCTCCATCTGTAGTGGCTATTCCTGGTTGTCAACTTGACTATATCTGAAATGACCTACAATCCAGAATTATAAGGCTCACCTGTGGCCCTAATCTAGAGGCTGAGAGATACAAGTTTCCGACTTGAATCTTGGCATGGAGGTCTTGAGGCACAGTGGCTATGAATCCTAGAAGATTAAGACTGGAAGATCTAGGAGTTCAAGCAAGGTCATCTGGGATTAAAGGTGTGGTAGCACACACCTTTAATCTGGGCCACAGCTTTTGCTGGAGACCTATATAAGGACATTGGAAGAAGGAAGGTTCTCTCTCTCTCTCTCTCTCTCTCATCTGCTTGCCTTGTGGGACTGAGCAACTGCTGGATCCTTGGACTTCCATTTACAACTGCTGCCGACCGTTATTGGGAGTTGATTGTTGGGGGTTGGACTACAGACTGTAAGTCATCAATAGATTCCTTTACTACATAGAGACTACCATAAGTTCTGTGACTCTAGAGAACCCTGACTAAGACACCATCCATGATTAGATTCTGTTTGGCTGAACTTGTTTAGAAAGTCTTCCTTTGGCAGTCCTAACCTTATCGGCTCACGTGTGAAACTATGATGTCATGTCTGGAAGATAATCTTTCTATACTTTCCAAATCTCTACTCCTTCTGGCAATTATAACCTCTCTTTTCTATTTTTTTCTTGCATGTACTCCTGAGTTTACTGGAGAGCAGTGTCAAAGATGCCTTGTTTTGAGTTGAAGATATTAGTTCCTTTTCATTTGCACATTGACCATTTGTTGATATCTGTATTAATCATCATTTATTGCAAAAAGAAACTTATATGATGAGGGCTGAAAGATGCACTAATTAATCTATGGATGTAAAAAGAATAACTTTGGGGTCAATTTTTATCTGTGTCTATTTAGTAAAACAAAAGCACCAGGGTTACCCCTAGGAATAATGACATAGAAATTCTCAGAATTTTGTCTCTGATAATGGTACCAGGCATAGAGTTCATAGTCTAGAGCAGGCTTTTTTGTTTATCTATCTATCTATCTATCTATCTATCTATCTATCTATCTATCTATTTTTAATGAACAAACAAAAACAAGAACAAACCCCTGTTGCCTCCCCCCTTCCCATGCCTGCCACCTCACCCTCTCCCACTTATGGGCCCTGTCATTCCCCTACACTGGGGCACAGAACCTTCACAGGGCCAAGGGCCTCTCCTCCCATTGATGACTGACTTTGCAATCCTCTACTATACACATGCTGCCAGAATAATCAGTCCCACCATGTATAGTCCTTGGTTGGTGGTTGAGTCCCTGGGAGCTCTGAGAGTACTAGTTAGTTCATATTGTTGTTCGTCCCAAGAGGCTGCAAACCCTTCAGCTCCTTTGGTCCTTTCTCTAACTCCTTCATTGGGGACCCTGTACTCAGTTCAATGGATGGCTGTAAGCCTCTACTTCTGTATCAGTCAGGTACTATCAGAGCCTCTCAGGAGACAGCTATATCAGGCTAGAGTGCCCTTCCTTCAGTCTCTGCTCCATAGTTAGTTAGAGCAGGCTTTTAATCTAATCAGAAAACAGTTGGTTACTCTGACAATATTTCTGCCACTGTTTTACCACTGGGCATATTTTCTTTCAGGCCAATTGTTCATTTACAGTTCACAGATCTCCCAGCTAGGTAAGACTCATGATGGTTCTTTTCTTCTAATACCATGTATAGAACCTTGTAGCATCATGAAAGCTAGCTAGGAATAAAGCTTCTGGTTTGGTACCAGCTTGATTGCTCCATGTCCTGTGAGTAAGGTATCTGTTGTCTTCAACAAGAGTCTTCCCTTCAAGTTCTGGGGAGTATCCAAGAGAAATGGAACCAGTTTGTAATGTTTCAGGGAGGAGGCTTTCTATGGCATCTCATTGACCAGAACCCTGAAAAGAAGTAATTCGTATATATGATACCTATTGGTGTTTTATTTGATAGCTTGTCATGCTTTCAAAATGCATTGTATTCTCACCCTAGATAAATTCCATTGAATGTCCTTTAATATATGTATATGTAATTTTTAAAGGAAGTTTCTACTATAGTGGGTCTCCCTATGGTACTTTCAAAGCTCTTTAAGGTTAGTTATCCTTTACCATGTCTCCTCCTAGGTGATCCCTCCATCTCTTACCTCATTTATCCTTCCTTTTCCACTATTCTCCTTTTCCTTCTCACCCCATGCATTCATTACCTGATCCTTGAAATTCTCCCTCCATGGCCTCTTTCTAGAATTCCCTGCATTTTATGGGTACTTCAGTCTAAACACATGTATCTAAAAAAAATCAAAGATATTGCTTCTACATTTGGTACAGTACTCAAGAAGTTGGATGAAGGGAATCTTTATTTATCACAACATTGATTTAAAAATGATTCTCTTGGAAGCCTATCACAGATATGTCTGTAAATTATTCTCTCTCATCTGTCTGGGCTTGTCAAGCTGGTCATGTTCATACCTATATTGAACATCATGCTACTCCATTTTGAAAAAGTCTGAGGACAGCATATGGGCTGCAGTTCTAGAATCTTATCTGATTCTCTGTTACTATTTTTTCTTTCTCCTAGTGCTGTGTAGGCTTAGATTTTTCAAAACCTACCTTAATAAGGATTCTCAAACACTTTGACCCTCCTTCTAGCCCATCATCCAAAAGTAGGAGAGAAAAGATGACAAACAGGACAAGGGGATGTAGACCTGTTTAGAAGCTGTTCTTTGGGGAAATTCCAATCTCTGTCAGGATACTAGCAGTCCGGTTCAGTATTGTCAGGATACTAACAGTCAAGTTCAAAAGGATCCCCAAACACAAATCAGCAAGAGCAGCATGATCCAGTAGAAACCACTAAGCCTCTGCCGAATGGGTGCAAGTCAGAGGGAGAGGCCAGAAATAGCTGAAATTCAAGGAGAAGTTCTCTGCTGTGCCTTTCTCCAAAAAGGGAAGATTAGCGAAGATGCGAGACCAATGAAATGTTGCACAGCTAGCTCTGCAAGTGCTTCACCACTGTTCAGTCATTGTCCACTGAGTACTACACACACTCTTTCCGAACATCATGTGTCCTCTCATGGGTCTTGCCTCAGCAAAATGTCATGCGAATCTTCATCATATGACAGAACCAGAGATTTCCATTTCAGTATTCATTACAAACTATTGGATAGAAAGCAATTTAAGGGAACAGAAATTTATTTTGATCACAGTTTTAAACTATTATGTGGGTGAGATCAGGAGGGTGAGAGAATGTGGTGCAAGACTTTCATGTATCTGTGGATCAGAGAATAGGCAAGACTAGAATCAAGGGTTTACTATAAATCTCAATGTCTAACCCTAGGAACCTACACCTGCCGGGTAAGAGGCATATTATTAAGGTTCTTTGCTTCTCTAAACAATATTACCAGATAGAATCCAAGGATTAAGCATGAAAGATATAAGGAGAAGAGTACATTAAACCAACCCTGTGGACTATAAATATAATATACAGTGACCTCATCCCAACTCAAGTCTTAAGGTTATAAAGTCAAAAGTACAGCACACAAATTTATTCATGTCAAGTATTAGTATTAGTATTTCCAATATATCATTGCAGAGTAAACACTCCCATTCCTAATGGCAGGATTGGCAACAAAGAAAGCAAATGTGACACCACAGCAGGGTATAAACGTAGTAGGATAATCACCAAACTCTGTAGTCAATATCCATCATGTGAGGGAAAAGGTGGCATCATCTTAATTCCCAACAGACTGGATTAGACCTATGCTATGACTCTCCTTTTTGCAACACACATGGAACCTTTTCTGAAGACGACTCTACTCACTTTTCTTAAGATGACTCAATCTGTACTTTTCTTTGGCAGATATAACAAGCTATTGGCATCTGTATCATCCCAAGGATTTCAGTGAGACAGAAGCTACATCTTCTCAGCTTCACACATTATCAGTCACTCCTTTAGGAATTCCAACATTCCTGTATTTTCCTGTCCATATTAACTTAGGATTGGAGTTTTAATGTCAGCTTTGCTAATCCCATAATTTTTACACTCTTCATACATACAAAAGTAGCATCATGTAGAACTTGCCCACTTCTGCTGCGAGCTCCAAATGCACCTTGCTCTTTCTAAGCTATGCAAGAAATAGCTTCAAGTGTATATATGAGTGAACCTGGAAACACCCTTCTCTAGGCAGCCATATTTGAGCAAAGTGCTTTGAGACATATATCTTAAGACATTCTAAAAGCTCAGGCACTATCACATCAAAGTAAAGTTTTCATGGTTTTGGTTATTACTCTAAAATCTCCCTTTTTAGTGTCTCTAAAAAGTGAAAAGTATTTGACTTCTCTTTAATTTCTTTAGAAAATGCAAAAACTTTGCCTGCACTTCTCTAAAATTGAACTTCTTGCCTCAAAACCACATCAATATTTGTGATCTCAAAGTACATATCTTTTTTCACATCTTTTGTACTTTACTTTCAACTCTACTTTCTGTATGTAGAACTGCCCAAGACTCACCATGCCATAAATTGAATGCTACATTGTGATAACATTTACTCTACTAGACAATTTGGTGGGTTACTTTTGATTTCTGCCTTATTCTAATTTTCAGGACATGAGCAGAATGTAGCCAGATTCTGTGACAATATGTAATATGAATGCCTCTAGCATGGGTCTTTATTCTTTACTTCTATCTGAAGCCTTGTGAATGTAGTCTTTAATGCCTTTATTTGTCTTGTTACACTGGTCTTCATCAATCCAATCTGAATTGCCCATTATACTGAGCTTGTAACAGGCTTTCTGAATCCTGGAGCTCTGAAGTCTTCCAAATTTTTCAGTTATGACATTCACATGTCCTATATAAATATTTAATTTCTGAGTCACAATGCAAACCTTTAAATTTGAGCTCCTGTTTTTTAAAAAAATAACACATGTCTAGTAGAGACTGTTAGTCTCTGAAAGGGCAACTCCATTTTAAGCATCTATGATAGTAGGTTTCCATATGACTTTTTTCAAAATGTGTTTTTTCTCTTTCCCTTCCCTTATAACCTCCCACCTTACCTCAGTTTGACCTTTCTATTTTATTATTCCTCTTTACCCCTTTTGCTGCTATCTTCTGTCTTCTCTCCCTTGAAAGTTTATCCCATGTTCTCTTAGTAATTTCCAGACCTCTGTGGGGATTTGAGATGAAACATTCATATTTGACTATTCAAAGCTAGCACTCACAGATGAGAGAAAACATATAGCTTTTACCATATTGGATCAGACTCATCTCACTTAGAATAACTATTTCTGTCTTCTTCCTGTGATTTTCATAATTGTATTTTTAACAGCTGAATGATATGTCATTGTGTAGATGTGTCATATTTTCATTATCCATTCATTACTTTATGGATATCTAGGCTGTTAAATTTCCTGGCTATGGTTACTAGAGTGGCAATGTACATGGATATGCCAGTCTTTTGATTGTAGAATATAGAGACCTTAGGTACATTTCCAAGAGTGGCATAGCTGGGCCCTGCATTATATCTTTTAACTTGTGAAGAAAACCTCTGCATTGGTTTCCACAGTGGTTGTACCAATTTTCACTCTCACCAGTGAATTCCTATTTCTTCGCACCTTTGACAGCATTTGTTGTTTCAATGCTCATGTGGCAAGCTTCTTTCTGTAGTAGATCATGATTAATGCAGAGACCCTCACCCAGTCAAGCTGCAGAGAACAAGACTACAGAGTGTTCAGTCCTAAATGGGGTGACTATATCACGTCTCTCAAGGCTCATAGATCATTGTAAAATGGGATTAAAGAGTGTAAGAATTGAAAGGGTGAAGGCATAGAAGGAAGCAGTGTCTTCTGGAAACAATGTCATGAATATAAGATCTCATGGTGATTGTGACAGTGTGCACAAGCCAGACTAAACTGAAGTATGGAGAAGGAGGTAGACATGGAGTCCCTAGTGAAAGTGCTGTTGGCAGTTGGTAGCTGTTGGGAGAATCAGTTTTCTTTAAGAATGCTGCCCCTGGTAAATTACCCATTTATTCAAGACTATGGACAAAGACCATTTATTCAAGACTATGGTCTTGAATCACAGATTGGACTGTCTAGGCTTACAAAAAGAGGAGAATAGAAACTTGAATCAGAGTGGGTCTGGAGGAGCTGAGGGAAGGAGGATGAGTATAACTGGGATGCATGGCACAAACTTTGCAAAAATCAATATGCTAAATCTCTCCCATATATTTAGGAACAGAGTACATGTACTCACTCCAAAGGGAGAACTTCAGTCCTAAGAACCACAAGACAATCTTTGTTAAGATAGCTCTGCTACTGAGATTAATAGTTATTCTTCTAAGGCTTATAACCATAATACCTGATCCAAGCAACTTAGAGGGGATGATGATTATAGCTCGCAGTCTCAATAATTGTGGCATGAAGGAATTCATGGTGGTGGTAATTTAATACTGACTTAGTGCACATGAGATCAGAAAGCACAAAGTGGATTAGAAACAGATCTGGGTTATAGCCCTAAAAGCCCACTACCACCATAATACATATCATAATGAGAGCCCATGTCCTATAGGTTCTGTAACCTTTAAATACACTACTAACAGACAGATCAAATAGCATTCAAATACATGAGCAGCTGCTGGGGCCCCAAATACCCTGGCATCTCAGCCTCCATCTTGTCCCTGGGCCATCATCTATTAACTAACACTCTTTTGTTTCTTCCACTATCTAGCTTCTGTTCCCGTAATTGACTGAGGACATTTTATGATAGGGGGCTTTCCGAACATTTTACAGTGGGGACATTCCATTTACTTCAATGTGTAACCAAGAGATAATACTGGTTTGGCCTGTGCACCTGGGCAAATACCTTTGTGGTTTGTAGCTTTATAAGCCCTTTGTTTTCCTAGAATAAATGAGACTTGAACAGATTTTTTTCTTGTCTCCTTCCTTTGCATCTCCTGATCCCAATATGTTGTTGTTGTTCCCTTCCTCAAGACCCTGTTGTTTAAGTCCTGCAGGTTGGGATAGCTGATGCCCAGCAGTGGGGGCTCGAGTATGAGGGGACCAGTGAAGATCACCACAGTGTTTTTGGTCAGCTGACAAATTTTGTGTGGAAGACATCCTGTGTGGGAGCCTGCCGCCCTGACTAGGGGTCCTGGTAAGTTTGCAGTGATCATGGGACAGACATTGAGTAGCCATGAATTATTTGTGGAAGGGTTGAGAAAGGTTTTAAAGCTCAAGGGATAAAGGTTAAAATACATAATTTGCTTACCTTTTGTTAAAGAGATTTGCCCATGGTTTCCCATTGAAGGTACCACTGATCTTAATAGATGAGAGCTCATAGGTAGCGCTACTAAAGATTATTAAAAGTTTTGGGCCTGAAAAGGTTCTGGTAATGGCATTTTCCTTTTGGAATCTTATTAAGGAAGTTCTTTTAAACCATCTGATCCCTCAATTGCAGAAGTTGTTGAAGAGAGAGAAAAATGCCTTGCTGCTAAAAAGAGTGTTGTTACTGTTGCTTCTAATAAGCGCGATGCCCCTGCTTCTGAGATGCTGATCTCTCAGACACCGAAACAAGTGGAGGAGGACTTAATGTCCTCTGATAGTGACACCGAGGAAAAGATTGGAGCTACAAAATCCTCCACAAAGAATTTAAAATCTAATCCTACTCCTTTAAAAAATTTTAAACACCCTAAAAATTCCATAGGCATTCACCTTAAAGTTAAAAGAATTTATCTACTCTTAAAAAATTTAAAAAGGCGATCCTGGTAGATGACTTCAGTGATAGCGAGTGTGAAGATCTAGATGAGGCAGCCGCTCAGTATCATAATTCTGACCGGCCTCCTATTCATAGAATGCCACTTCTTATGCCCCTATCCCGTTGGCTCCACCACCCGTACAAAATTTGGCTTTCCTTCAAAAGCGAAATCAAGACCTTAAAGATCAAATCCGTTTTGAGCGTGAACACCATGCCCCCTCATTAGTTCACTCTGTGGTCCAGACACAGGTCTCTTCTCCGATTTCTGTGTTCCCAGTGGTGGAGACACCTGCCCTGGAGGGCAGAAATGCAGGATCTGTCTGCTACCATGTTGCTTTTAAAATGTCTGTGCTCAAAGAGTTAAAAATGGCAGTTTCCCAATATGGAGCCACAGCACCACATACTCTGGCTATAATTGAGGCAGTTGCTGAAAGATAGCTTACACCCCAAGATTGGCATACCCTCGCCTGATCCTCCCTTGGAGGGGGAGATTTTCTTCTATGGGAGGCTGATTGTAAAGATGCCTGCAAAGATTTGGGCACTAGAAATGCCCTGACAGGGGTAGCCTGTACAACTTATATGCTTCTTGGTGCAGAAGATTATCAGGATGAGGCACAAAAGCTTAATTATCAACCAGGCTTGTTTGTGCAGATTCAATCTGCTGCTCTTAAGGCGTGGAAATGCCTGCCCTCTAAAGAAAGTGTGGGCTGGGTCTTGGACATTTTTCCTAGGGGCTGTTGGCTCGCCTGTAACCCATGCTGACAAAATTATTTGGTTGTCAGACAATTCTATTTGGGTCCCACAATGGCCCCTTACTTCAGAAAAACTTGATGCTGCTCGACAGCTGATGCAGGAGCAGCTTGAGGCAGGCCATCTAGCATCCAACAATTCCTCATGGAATACTCCTATATTTGTGATTAAATAGAAATCTGGCAAATGGCAGTTGCTCCAAAACCTTCGAGTGGTTAATAAAT